>JAWNOR010000011.1:137500-315101 GCA_035045885.1 Drosophila borealis | reverse complement strand
CTACTATCAATCTGCTTTCAAACATTTCAAAAATCGATGGGTTAAAAAGTGTGGTTGACCAAAAACCGATTCGTTTGTAAAGTCAACCTTTTTTGATGATTTTTTTGAATATCTCGGCCAAATAGTGTTCGATTTGGGAATTTTATACCATTTTCGACTCGTAAGGATCAGTACTATCGATTGGCATCAAAAAAATAAAAATCTAATTTTTGACCAAAATCATCAAAATGGCAAGGGGTTACATCACGTTTTTTCATAAATTCGGTGTCGGCTCGAAAATCGAAACTTTTTTGATGATTTTTATTGAATATCTCGGGTATATTCTGTCCGATTTTGAAATGTTATACCTTTTTGAATTCGTATGGATCCCTACTATCAATCTGCTTTCAAACATTTCAAAAATCGATGGGTTAAAAAGTGTGGTTGACCAAAAACCGATTCGTTTGTAAAGTCAACCTTTTTTGATGATTTTTTTGAATATCTCGGCCAAATAGTGTTCGATTTGGGAATTTTATACCATTTTCGACTCGTAAGGATCAGTACTATCGATTGGCATCAAAAAATAAAAATCTAATTTTTGACCAAAATCATCAAAATGGCAAGGGGTTACATCACGTTTTTTCATAAATTCGGTGTCGGCTCGAAAATCGAAACTTTTTTGATGATTTTTATTGAATATCTCGGGTATATTCTGTCCGATTTTGAAATGTTATACCTTTTTGAATTCGTATGGATCCCTACTATCAATCTGCTTTCAAACATTTCAAAAATCGATGGGTTAAAAAGTGTGGTTGACCAAAAACCGATTCGTTTGTAAAGTCAACCTTTTTTGATGATTTTTTTGAATATCTCGGCCAAATAGTGTTCGATTTGGGAATTTTATACCATTTTCGACTCGTAAGGATCAGTACTATCGATTGGCATCAAAAAAATAAAAATCTAATTTTTGACCAAAATCATCAAAATGGCAAGGGGTTACATCACGTTTTTTCTTAAATTCGGGGTCGGCTCGAAAATCGAAACTTTTTTGATGATTTTTATTGAATATCTCGGGTATATTCTGTCCGATTTTGAAATGTTATACCTTTTTGAATTCGTATGGATCCCTACTATCAATCTGCTTTCAAACATTTCAAAAATCGATGGGTTAAAAAGTGTGGTTGACCAAAAACCGATTCGTTTGTAAAGTCAACCTTTTTTGATGATTTTTTTGAATATCTCGGCCAAATAGTGTTCGATTTGGGAATTTTATACCATTTTCGACTCGTAAGGATCAGTACTATCGATTGGCATCAAAAAAATAAAAATCTAATTTTTGACCAAAATCATCAAAATGGCAAGGGGTTACATCACGTTTTTTCTTAAATTCGGGGTCGGCTCGAAAATCGAAACTTTTTTGTTGATTTTTATTGAATATCTCGGGTAAATTCTGTCCGATTTTGAAATGTTATACATTTTTGAATTCGTATGGATCCCTACTATCAATCTGCTTTCAAACATTTCAAAAATCGATGGGTTAAAAAGTGTGGTTGACCAAAAACCGATTCGTTTGTAAAGTCAACCTTTTTTGATGATTTTTTTGAATATCTCGGCCAAATAGTGTTCGATTTGGGAATTTTATACCATTTTCGACTCGTAAGGATCAGTACTATCGATTGGCATCAAAAAAATAAAAATCTAATTTTTGACCAAAATCATCAAAATGGCAAGGGGTTACATCACGTTTTTTCTTAAATTCGGGGTCGGCTCGAAAATCGAAACTTTTTTGTTGATTTTTATTGAATATCTCGGGTAAATTCTGTCCGATTTTGAAATGTTATACCTTTTTGAATTCGTATGGATCCCTACTATCAATCTGCTTTCAAACATTTCAAAAATCGATGGGTTAAAAAGTGTGGTTGACCAAAAACCGATTCGTTTGTAAAGTCAACCTTTTTTGATGATTTTTTTGAATATCTCGGCCAAATAGTGTTCGATTTGGGAATTTTATACCATTTTCGACTCGTAAGGATCAGTACTATCGATTGGCATCAAAAAAATAAAAATCTAATTTTTGACCAAAATCATCAAAATGGCAAGGGGTTACATCACGTTTTTTCTTAAATTCGGGGTCGGCTCGAAAATCGAAACTTTTTTGTTGATTTTTATTGAATATCTCGGGTAAATTCTGTCCGATTTTGAAATGTTATACCTTTTTGAATTCGTATGGATCCCTACTATCAATCTGCTTTCAAACATTTCAAAAATCGATGGGTTAAAAAGTGTGGTTGACCAAAAACCGATTCGTTTGTAAAGTCAACCTTTTTTGATGATTTTTTGAATATCTCGGCCAAATAGTGTTCGATTTGGGAATTTTATACCATTTTCGACTCGTAAGGATCAGTACTATCGATTGGCATCAAAAAAATAAAAATCTAATTTTTGACCAAAATCATCAAAATGGCAAGGGGTTACATCACGTTTTTTCTTAAATTCGGGGTCGGCTCGAAAATCGAAACTTTTTTGTTGATTTTTATTGAATATCTCGGGTAAATTCTGTCCGATTTTGAAATGTTATACCTTTTTGAATTCGTATGGATCCCTACTATCAATCTGCTTTCAAACATTTCAAAAATCGATGGGTTAAAAAGTGTGGTTGACCAAAAACCGATTCGTTTGTAAAGTCAACCTTTTTTGATGATTTTTTTGAATATCTCGGCCAAATAGTGTTCGATTTGGGAATTTTATACCATTTTCGACTCGTAAGGATCAGTACTATCGATTGGCATCAAAAAAATAAAAATCTAATTTTTGACCAAAATCATCAAAATGGCAAGGGGTTACATCACGTTTTTTCTTAAATTCGGGGTCGGCTCGAAAATCGAAACTTTTTTGATGATTTTTATTGAATATCTCGGGTAAATTCTGTCCGATTTTGAAATGTTATACCTTTTTGAATTCGTATGGATCCCTACTATCAATCTGCTTTCAAACATTTCAAAAATCGATGGGTTAAAAAGTGTGGTTGACCAAAAACCGATTCGTTTGTAAAGTCAACCTTTTTTGATGATTTTTTTGAATATCTCGGCCAAATAGTGTTCGATTTGGGAATTTTATACCATTTTCGACTCGTAAGGATCAGTACTATCGATTGGCATCAAAAAAATAAAAATCTAATTTTTGACCAAAATCATCAAAATGGCAAGGGGTTACATCACGTTTTTTCTTAAATTCGGGGTCGGCTCGAAAATCGAAACTTTTTTGTTGATTTTTATTGAATATCTCGGGTAAATTCTGTCCGATTTTGAAATGTTATACCTTTTTGAATTCGTATGGATCCCTACTATCAATCTGCTTTCAAACATTTCAAAAATCGATGGGTTAAAAAGTGTGGTTGACCAAAAACCGATTCGTTTGTAAAGTCAACCTTTTTTGATGATTTTTTTGAATATCTCGGCCAAATAGTGTTCGATTTGGGAATTTTATACCATTTTCGACTCGTAAGGATCAGTACTATCGATTGGCATCAAAAAAATAAAAATCTAATTTTTGACCAAAATCATCAAAATGGCAAGGGGTTACATCACGTTTTTTCTTAAATTCGGGGTCGGCTCGAAAATCGAAACTTTTTTGATGATTTTTATTGAATATCTCGGGTATATTCTGTCCGATTTTGAAATGTTATACCTTTTTGAATTCGTATGGATCCCTACTATCAATCTGCTTTCAAACATTTCAAAAATCGATGGGTTAAAAAGTGTGGTTGACCAAAAACCGATTCGTTTGTAAAGTCAACCTTTTTTGATGATTTTTTTGAATATCTCGGCCAAATAGTGTTCGATTTGGGAATTTTATACCATTTTCGACTCGTAAGGATCAGTACTATCGATTGGCATCAAAAAAATAAAAATCTAATTTTTGACCAAAATCATCAAAATGGCAAGGGGTTACATCACGTTTTTTCTTAAATTCGGGGTCGGCTCGAAAATCGAAACTTTTTTGTTGATTTTTATTGAATATCTCGGGTAAATTCTGTCCGATTTTGAAATGTTATACATTTTTGAATTCGTATGGATCCCTACTATCAATCTGCTTTCAAACATTTCAAAAATCGATGGGTTAAAAAGTGTGGTTGACCAAAAACCGATTCGTTTGTAAAGTCAACCTTTTTTGATGATTTTTTTGAATATCTCGGCCAAATAGTGTTCGATTTGGGAATTTTATACCATTTTCGACTCGTAAGGATCAGTACTATCGATTGGCATCAAAAAAATAAAAATCTAATTTTTGACCAAAATCATCAAAATGGCAAGGGGTTACATCACGTTTTTTCTTAAATTCGGGGTCGGCTCGAAAATCGAAACTTTTTTGTTGATTTTTATTGAATATCTCGGGTAAATTCTGTCCGATTTTGAAATGTTATACCTTTTTGAATTCGTATGGATCCCTACTATCAATCTGCTTTCAAACATTTCAAAAATCGATGGGTTAAAAAGTGTGGTTGACCAAAAACCGATTCGTTTGTAAAGTCAACCTTTTTTGATGATTTTTTTGAATATCTCGGCCAAATAGTGTTCGATTTGGGAATTTTATACCATTTTCGACTCGTAAGGATCAGTACTATCGATTGGCATCAAAAAAATAAAAATCTAATTTTTGACCAAAATCATCAAAATGGCAAGGGGTTACATCACGTTTTTTCTTAAATTCGGGGTCGGCTCGAAAATCGAAACTTTTTTGATGATTTTTATTGAATATCTCGGGTATATTCTGTCCGATTTTGAAATGTTATACCTTTTTGAATTCGTATGGATCCCTACTATCAATCTGCTTTCAAACATTTCAAAAATCGATGGGTTAAAAAGTGTGGTTGACCAAAAACCGATTCGTTTGTAAAGTCAACCTTTTTTGATGATTTTTTTGAATATCTCGGCCAAATAGTGTTCGATTTGGGAATTTTATACCATTTTCGACTCGTAAGGATCAGTACTATCGATTGGCATCAAAAAAATAAAAATCTAATTTTTGACCAAAATCATCAAAATGGCAAGGGGTTACATCACGTTTTTTCATAAATTCGGTGTCGGCTCGAAAATCGAAACTTTTTTGATGATTTTTATTGAATATCTCGGGTATATTCTGTCCGATTTTGAAATGTTATACCTTTTTGAATTCGTATGGATCCCTACTATCAATCTGCTTTCAAACATTTCAAAAATCGATGGGTTAAAAAGTGTGGTTGACCAAAAACCGATTCGTTTGTAAAGTCAACCTTTTTTGATGATTTTTTTGAATATCTCGGCCAAATAGTGTTCGATTTGGGAATTTTATACCATTTTCGACTCGTAAGGATCAGTACTATCGATTGGCATCAAAAAAATAAAAATCTAATTTTTGACCAAAATCATCAAAATGGCAAGGGGTTACATCACGTTTTTTCTTAAATTCGGGGTCGGCTCGAAAATCGAAACTTTTTTGTTGATTTTTATTGAATATCTCGGGTAAATTCTGTCCGATTTTGAAATGTTATACCTTTTTGAATTCGTATGGATCCCTACTATCAATCTGCTTTCAAACATTTCAAAAATCGATGGGTTAAAAAGTGTGGTTGACCAAAAACCGATTCGTTTGTAAAGTCAACCTTTTTTGATGATTTTTTTGAATATCTCGGCCAAATAGTGTTCGATTTGGGAATTTTATACCATTTTCGACTCGTAAGGATCAGTACTATCGATTGGCATCAAAAAAATAAAAATCTAATTTTTGACCAAAATCATCAAAATGGCAAGGGGTTACATCACGTTTTTTCATAAATTCGGTGTCGGCTCGAAAATCGAAACTTTTTTGATGATTTTTATTGAATATCTCGGGTATATTCTGTCCGATTTTGAAATGTTATACCTTTTTGAATTCGTATGGATCCCTACTATCAATCTGCTTTCAAACATTTCAAAAATCGATGGGTTAAAAAGTGTGGTTGACCAAAAACCGATTCGTTTGTAAAGTCAACCTTTTTTGATGATTTTTTTGAATATCTCGGCCAAATAGTGTTCGATTTGGGAATTTTATACCATTTTCGACTCGTAAGGATCAGTACTATCGATTGGCATCAAAAAAATAAAAATCTAATTTTTGACCAAAATCATCAAAATGGCAAGGGGTTACATCACGTTTTTTCTTAAATTCGGTGTCGGCTCGAAAACCGAAACTTTTTTGATGATTTTTATTGAATATCTCGGGTATATTCTGTCCGATTTTGAAATGTTATACCTTTTTGAATTCGTATGGATCCCTACTATCAATCTGCTTTCAAACATTTCAAAAATCGATGGGTTAAAAAGTGTGGTTGACCAAAAACCGATTCGTTTGTAAAGTCAACCTTTTTTGATGATTTTTTTGAATATCTCGGCCAAATAGTGTTCGATTTGGGAATTTTATACCATTTTCGACTCGTAAGGATCAGTACTATCGATTGGCATCAAAAAAATAAAAATCTAATTTTTGACCAAAATCATCAAAATGGCAAGGGGTTACATCACGTTTTTTCTTAAATTCGGGGTCGGCTCGAAAATCGAAACTTTTTTGTTGATTTTTATTGAATATCTCGGGTAAATTCTGTCCGATTTTGAAATGTTATACCTTTTTGAATTCGTATGGATCCCTACTATCAATCTGCTTTCAAACATTTTAAAAATCGATGGGTTAAAAAGTGTGGTTGACCAAAAACCGATTCGTTTGTAAAGTCAACCTTTTTTGATGATTTTTTTGAATATCTCGGCCAAATAGTGTTCGATTTGGGAATTTTATACCATTTTCGACTCGTAAGGATCAGTACTATCGATTGGCATCAAAAAAATAAAAATCTAATTTTTGACCAAAATCATCAAAATGGCAAGGGGTTACATCACGTTTTTTCTTAAATTCGGGGTCGGCTCGAAAATCGAAACTTTTTTGATGATTTTTATTGAATATCTCGGGTATATTCTGTCCGATTTTGAAATGTTATACCTTTTTGAATTCGTATGGATCCCTACTATCAATCTGCTTTCAAACATTTCAAAAATCGATGGGTTAAAAAGTGTGGTTGACCAAAAACCGATTCGTTTGTAAAGTCAACCTTTTTTGATGATTTTTTTGAATATCTCGGCCAAATAGTGTTCGATTTGGGAATTTTATACCATTTTCGACTCGTAAGGATCAGTACTATCGATTGGCATCAAAAAAATAAAAATCTAATTTTTGACCAAAATCATCAAAATGGCAAGGGGTTACATCACGTTTTTTCTTAAATTCGGGGTCGGCTCGAAAATCGAAACTTTTTTGTTGATTTTTATTGAATATCTCGGGTAAATTCTGTCCGATTTTGAAATGTTATACCTTTTTGAATTCGTATGGATCCCTACTATCAATCTGCTTTCAAACATTTCAAAAATCGATGGGTTAAAAAGTGTGGTTGACCAAAAACCGATTCGTTTGTAAAGTCAACCTTTTTTGATGATTTTTTTGAATATCTCGGCCAAATAGTGTTCGATTTGGGAATTTTATACCATTTTCGACTCGTAAGGATCAGTACTATCGATTGGCATCAAAAAAATAAAAATCTAATTTTTGACCAAAATCATCAAAATGGCAAGGGGTTACATCACGTTTTTTCTTAAATTCGGGGTCGGCTCGAAAATCGAAACTTTTTTGATGATTTTTATTGAATATCTCGGGTAAATTCTGTCCGATTTTGAAATGTTATACCTTTTTGAATTCGTATGGATCCCTACTATCAATCTGCTTTCAAACATTTCAAAAATCGATGGGTTAAAAAGTGTGGTTGACCAAAAACCGATTCGTTTGTAAAGTCAACCTTTTTTGATGATTTTTTTGAATATCTCGGCCAAATAGTGTTCGATTTGGGAATTTTATACCATTTTCGACTCGTAAGGATCAGTACTATCGATTGGCATCAAAAAAATAAAAATCTAATTTTTGACCAAAATCATCAAAATGGCAAGGGGTTACATCACGTTTTTTCTTAAATTCGGTGTCGGCTCGAAAATCGAAACTTTTTTGATGATTTTTATTGAATATCTCGGGTAATTCTGTCCGATTTTGAAATGTTATACCTTTTTGAATTCGTATGGATCCCTACTATCAATCTGCTTTCAAACATTTCAAAAATCGATGGGTTAAAAGTGTGGTTGACCAAAAACCGATTCGTTTGTAAAGTCAACCTTTTTTGATGATTTTTTTTGAATATCTCGGCCAAATAGTGTTCGATTTGGGAATTTTATACCATTTTCGACTCGTAAGGATCAGTACTATCGATTGGCATCAAAAAAATAAAAATCTAATTTTTGACCAAAATCATCAAAATGGCAAGGGGTTACATCACGTTTTTTCTTAAATTCGGGGTCGGCTCGAAAATCGAAACTTTTTTGATGATTTTTATTGAATATCTCGGGTATATTCTGTCCGATTTTGAAATGTTATACCTTTTTGAATTCGTATGGATCCCTACTATCAATCTGCTTTCAAACATTTCAAAAATCGATGGGTTAAAAAGTGTGGTTGACCAAAAACCGATTCGTTTGTAAAGTCAACCTTTTTTGATGATTTTTTTGAATATCTCGGCCAAATAGTGTTCGATTTGGGAATTTTATACCATTTTCGACTCGTAAGGATCAGTACTATCGATTGGCATCAAAAAAATAAAAATCTAATTTTTGACCAAAATCATCAAAATGGCAAGGGGTTACATCACGTTTTTTCTTAAATTCGGGGTCGGCTCGAAAATCGAAACTTTTTTGATGATTTTTATTGAATATCTCGGGTATATTCTGTCCGATTTTGAAATGTTATACCTTTTTGAATTCGTATGGATCCCTACTATCAATCTGCTTTCAAACATTTCAAAAATCGATGGGTTAAAAAGTGTGGTTGACCAAAAACCGATTCGTTTGTAAAGTCAACCTTTTTTGATGATTTTTTTGAATATCTCGGCCAAATAGTGTTCGATTTGGGAATTTTATACCATTTTCGACTCGTAAGGATCAGTACTATCGATTGGCATCAAAAAAATAAAAATCTAATTTTTGACCAAAATCATCAAAATGGCAAGGGGTTACATCACGTTTTTTCTTAAATTCGGGGTCGGCTCGAAAATCGAAACTTTTTTGTTGATTTTTATTGAATATCTCGGGTAAATTCTGTCCGATTTTGAAATGTTATACCTTTTTGAATTCGTATGGATCCCTACTATCAATCTGCTTTCAAACATTTCAAAAATCGATGGGTTAAAAAAAGTGGTTGACCAAAAACCGATTCGTTTGTAAAGTCAACCTTTTTTGATGATTTTTTGAATATCTCGGCCAAATAGTGTTCGATTTGGGAATTTTATACCATTTTCGACTCGTAAGGATCAGTACTATCGATTGGCATCAAAAAAATAAAAATCTAATTTTTGACCAAAATCATCAAAATGGCAAGGGGTTACATCACGTTTTTTCTTAAATTCGGGGTCGGCTCGAAAATCGAAACTTTTTTGTTGATTTTTATTGAATATCTCGGGTAAATTCTGTCCGATTTTGAAATGTTATACCTTTTTGAATTCGTATGGATCCCTACTATCAATCTGCTTTCAAACATTTCAAAAATCGATGGGTTAAAAAGTGTGGTTGACCAAAAACCGATTCGTTTGTAAAGTCAACCTTTTTTGATGATTTTTTTGAATATCTCGGCCAAATAGTGTTCGATTTGGGAATTTTATACCATTTTCGACTCGTAAGGATCAGTACTATCGATTGGCATCAAAAAAATAAAAATCTAATTTTTGACCAAAATCATCAAAATGGCAAGGGGTTACATCACGTTTTTTCTTAAATTCGGGGTCGGCTCGAAAATCGAAACTTTTTTGTTGATTTTTATTGAATATCTCGGGTAAATTCTGTCCGATTTTGAAATGTTATACATTTTTGAATTCGTATGGATCCCTACTATCAATCTGCTTTCAAACATTTCAAAAATCGATGGGTTAAAAAGTGTGGTTGACCAAAAACCGATTCGTTTGTAAAGTCAACCTTTTTTGATGATTTTTTTGAATATCTCGGCCAAATAGTGTTCGATTTGGGAATTTTATACCATTTTCGACTCGTAAGGATCAGTACTATCGATTGGCATCAAAAAAATAAAAATCTAATTTTTGACCAAAATCATCAAAATGGCAAGGGGTTACATCACGTTTTTTCATAAATTCGGTGTCGGCTCGAAAATCGAAACTTTTTTGATGATTTTTATTGAATATCTCGGGTATATTCTGTCCGATTTTGAAATGTTATACCTTTTTGAATTCGTATGGATCCCTACTATCAATCTGCTTTCAAACATTTCAAAAATCGATGGGTTAAAAAGTGTGGTTGACCAAAAACCGATTCGTTTGTAAAGTCAACCTTTTTTGATGATTTTTTTGAATATCTCGGCCAAATAGTGTTCGATTTGGGAATTTTATACCATTTTCGACTCGTAAGGATCAGTACTATCGATTGGCATCAAAAAAATAAAAATCTAATTTTTGACCAAAATCATCAAAATGGCAAGGGGTTACATCACGTTTTTTCTTAAATTCGGGGTCGGCTCGAAAATCGAAACTTTTTTGTTGATTTTTATTGAATATCTCGGGTAAATTCTGTCCGATTTTGAAATGTTATACCTTTTTGAATTCGTATGGATCCCTACTATCAATCTGCTTTCAAACATTTCAAAAATCGATGGGTTAAAAAGTGTGGTTGACCAAAAACCGATTCGTTTGTAAAGTCAACCTTTTTTGATGATTTTTTTGAATATCTCGGCCAAATAGTGTTCGATTTGGGAATTTTATACCATTTTCGACTCGTAAGGATCAGTACTATCGATTGGCATCAAAAAAATAAAAATCTAATTTTTGACCAAAATCATCAAAATGGCAAGGGGTTACATCACGTTTTTTCTTAAATTCGGGGTCGGCTCGAAAATCGAAACTTTTTTGTTGATTTTTATTGAATATCTCGGGTAAATTCTGTCCGATTTTGAAATGTTATACATTTTTGAATTCGTATGGATCCCTACTATCAATCTGCTTTCAAACATTTCAAAAATCGATGGGTTAAAAAGTGTGGTTGACCAAAAACCGATTCGTTTGTAAAGTCAACCTTTTTTGATGATTTTTTTGAATATCTCGGCCAAATAGTGTTCGATTTGGGAATTTTATACCATTTTCGACTCGTAAGGATCAGTACTATCGATTGGCATCAAAAAAATAAAAATCTAATTTTTGACCAAAATCATCAAAATGGCAAGGGGTTACATCACGTTTTTTCTTAAATTCGGGGTCGGCTCGAAAATCGAAACTTTTTTGATGATTTTTATTGAATATCTCGGGTATATTCTGTCCGATTTTGAAATGTTATACCTTTTTGAATTCGTATGGATCCCTACTATCAATCTGCTTTCAAACATTTCAAAAATCGATGGGTTAAAAAGTGTGGTTGACCAAAAACCGATTCGTTTGTAAAGTCAACCTTTTTTGATGATTTTTTTGAATATCTCGGCCAAATAGTGTTCGATTTGGGAATTTTATACCATTTTCGACTCGTAAGGATCAGTACTATCGATTGGCATCAAAAAAATAAAAATCTAATTTTTGACCAAAATCATCAAAATGGCAAGGGGTTACATCACGTTTTTTCTTAAATTCGGGGTCGGCTCGAAAATCGAAACTTTTTTGTTGATTTTTATTGAATATCTCGGGTAAATTCTGTCCGATTTTGAAATGTTATACCTTTTTGAATTCGTATGGATCCCTACTATCAATCTGCTTTCAAACATTTCAAAAATCGATGGGTTAAAAAGTGTGGTTGACCAAAAACCGATTCGTTTGTAAAGTCAACCTTTTTTGATGATTTTTTTGAATATCTCGGCCAAATAGTGTTCGATTTGGGAATTTTATACCATTTTCGACTCGTAAGGATCAGTACTATCGATTGGCATCAAAAAAATAAAAATCTAATTTTTGACCAAAATCATCAAAATGGCAAGGGGTTACATCACGTTTTTTCTTAAATTCGGGGTCGGCTCGAAAATCGAAACTTTTTTGTTGATTTTTATTGAATATCTCGGGTAAATTCTGTCCGATTTTGAAATGTTATACATTTTTGAATTCGTATGGATCCCTACTATCAATCTGCTTTCAAACATTTCAAAAATCGATGGGTTAAAAAGTGTGGTTGACCAAAAACCGATTCGTTTGTAAAGTCAACCTTTTTTGATGATTTTTTTGAATATCTCGGCCAAATAGTGTTCGATTTGGGAATTTTATACCATTTTCGACTCGTAAGGATCAGTACTATCGATTGGCATCAAAAAAATAAAAATCTAATTTTTGACCAAAATCATCAAAATGGCAAGGGGTTACATCACGTTTTTTCTTAAATTCGGGGTCGGCTCGAAAATCGAAACTTTTTTGTTGATTTTTATTGAATATCTCGGGTAAATTCTGTCCGATTTTGAAATGTTATACCTTTTTGAATTCGTATGGATCCCTACTATCAATCTGCTTTCAAACATTTCAAAAATCGATGGGTTAAAAAGTGTGGTTGACCAAAAACCGATTCGTTTGTAAAGTCAACCTTTTTTGATGATTTTTTTGAATATCTCGGCCAAATAGTGTTCGATTTGGGAATTTTATACCATTTTCGACTCGTAAGGATCAGTACTATCGATTGGCATCAAAAAAATAAAAATCTAATTTTTGACCAAAATCATCAAAATGGCAAGGGGTTACATCACGTTTTTTCTTAAATTCGGGGTCGGCTCGAAAATCGAAACTTTTTTGTTGATTTTTATTGAATATCTCGGGTAAATTCTGTCCGATTTTGAAATGTTATACATTTTTGAATTCGTATGGATCCCTACTATCAATCTGCTTTCAAACATTTCAAAAATCGATGGGTTAAAAAGTGTGGTTGACCAAAAACCGATTCGTTTGTAAAGTCAACCTTTTTTGATGATTTTTTTGAATATCTCGGCCAAATAGTGTTCGATTTGGGAATTTTATACCATTTTCGACTCGTAAGGATCAGTACTATCGATTGGCATCAAAAAAATAAAAATCTAATTTTTGACCAAAATCATCAAAATGGCAAGGGGTTACATCACGTTTTTTCTTAAATTCGGGGTCGGCTCGAAAATCGAAACTTTTTTGTTGATTTTTATTGAATATCTCGGGTAAATTCTGTCCGATTTTGAAATGTTATACCTTTTTGAATTCGTATGGATCCCTACTATCAATCTGCTTTCAAACATTTCAAAAATCGATGGGTTAAAAAGTGTGGTTGACCAAAAACCGATTCGTTTGTAAAGTCAACCTTTTTTGATGATTTTTTTGAATATCTCGGCCAAATAGTGTTCGATTTGGGAATTTTATACCATTTTCGACTCGTAAGGATCAGTACTATCGATTGGCATCAAAAAAATAAAAATCTAATTTTTGACCAAAATCATCAAAATGGCAAGGGGTTACATCACGTTTTTTCTTAAATTCGGGGTCGGCTCGAAAATCGAAACTTTTTTGTTGATTTTTATTGAATATCTCGGGTAAATTCTGTCCGATTTTGAAATGTTATACATTTTTGAATTCGTATGGATCCCTACTATCAATCTGCTTTCAAACATTTCAAAAATCGATGGGTTAAAAAGTGTGGTTGACCAAAAACCGATTCGTTTGTAAAGTCAACCTTTTTTGATGATTTTTTTGAATATCTCGGCCAAATAGTGTTCGATTTGGGAATTTTATACCATTTTCGACTCGTAAGGATCAGTACTATCGATTGGCATCAAAAAAATAAAAATCTAATTTTTGACCAAAATCATCAAAATGGCAAGGGGTTACATCACGTTTTTTCTTAAATTCGGGGTCGGCTCGAAAATCGAAACTTTTTTGATGATTTTTATTGAATATCTCGGGTAAATTCTGTCCGATTTTGAAATGTTATACCTTTTTGAATTCGTATGGATCCCTACTATCAATCTGCTTTCAAACATTTCAAAAATCGATGGGTTAAAAAGTGTGGTTGACCAAAAACCGATTCGTTTGTAAAGTCAACCTTTTTTGATGATTTTTTTGAATATCTCGGCCAAATAGTGTTCGATTTGGGAATTTTATACCATTTTCGACTCGTAAGGATCAGTACTATCGATTGGCATCAAAAAAATAAAAATCTAATTTTTGACCAAAATCATCAAAATGGCAAGGGGTTACATCACGTTTTTTCTTAAATTCGGGGTCGGCTCGAAAATCGAAACTTTTTTGTTGATTTTTATTGAATATCTCGGGTAAATTCTGTCCGATTTTGAAATGTTATACATTTTTGAATTCGTATGGATCCCTACTATCAATCTGCTTTCAAACATTTCAAAAATCGATGGGTTAAAAAGTGTGGTTGACCAAAAACCGATTCGTTTGTAAAGTCAACCTTTTTTGATGATTTTTTTGAATATCTCGGCCAAATAGTGTTCGATTTGGGAATTTTATACCATTTTCGACTCGTAAGGATCAGTACTATCGATTGGCATCAAAAAAATAAAAATCTAATTTTTGACCAAAATCATCAAAATGGCAAGGGGTTACATCACGTTTTTTCTTAAATTCGGGGTCGGCTCGAAAATCGAAACTTTTTTGTTGATTTTTATTGAATATCTCGGGTAAATTCTGTCCGATTTTGAAATGTTATACCTTTTTGAATTCGTATGGATCCCTACTATCAATCTGCTTTCAAACATTTCAAAAATCGATGGGTTAAAAAGTGTGGTTGACCAAAAACCGATTCGTTTGTAAAGTCAACCTTTTTTGATGATTTTTTTGAATATCTCGGCCAAATAGTGTTCGATTTGGGAATTTTATACCATTTTCGACTCGTAAGGATCAGTACTATCGATTGGCATCAAAAAAATAAAAATCTAATTTTTGACCAAAATCATCAAAATGGCAAGGGGTTACATCACGTTTTTTCTTAAATTCGGGGTCGGCTCGAAAATCGAAACTTTTTTGTTGATTTTTATTGAATATCTCGGGTAAATTCTGTCCGATTTTGAAATGTTATACATTTTTGAATTCGTATGGATCCCTACTATCAATCTGCTTTCAAACATTTCAAAAATCGATGGGTTAAAAAGTGTGGTTGACCAAAAACCGATTCGTTTGTAAAGTCAACCTTTTTTGATGATTTTTTTGAATATCTCGGCCAAATAGTGTTCGATTTGGGAATTTTATACCATTTTCGACTCGTAAGGATCAGTACTATCGATTGGCATCAAAAAAATAAAAATCTAATTTTTGACCAAAATCATCAAAATGGCAAGGGGTTACATCACGTTTTTTCTTAAATTCGGGGTCGGCTCGAAAATCGAAACTTTTTTGTTGATTTTTATTGAATATCTCGGGTAAATTCTGTCCGATTTTGAAATGTTATACATTTTTGAATTCGTATGGATCCCTACTATCAATCTGCTTTCAAACATTTCAAAAATCGATGGGTTAAAAAGTGTGGTTGACCAAAAACCGATTCGTTTGTAAAGTCAACCTTTTTTGATGATTTTTTTGAATATCTCGGCCAAATAGTGTTCGATTTGGGAATTTTATACCATTTTCGACTCGTAAGGATCAGTACTATCGATTGGCATCAAAAAAATAAAAATCTAATTTTTGACCAAAATCATCAAAATGGCAAGGGGTTACATCACGTTTTTTCTTAAATTCGGGGTCGGCTCGAAAATCGAAACTTTTTTGTTGATTTTTATTGAATATCTCGGGTAAATTCTGTCCGATTTTGAAATGTTATACCTTTTTGAATTCGTATGGATCCCTACTATCAATCTGCTTTCAAACATTTCAAAAATCGATGGGTTAAAAAGTGTGGTTGACCAAAAACCGATTCGTTTGTAAAGTCAACCTTTTTTGATGATTTTTTTGAATATCTCGGCCAAATAGTGTTCGATTTGGGAATTTTATACCATTTTCGACTCGTAAGGATCAGTACTATCGATTGGCATCAAAAAAATAAAAATCTAATTTTTGACCAAAATCATCAAAATGGCAAGGGGTTACATCACGTTTTTTCTTAAATTCGGGGTCGGCTCGAAAATCGAAACTTTTTTGTTGATTTTTATTGAATATCTCGGGTAAATTCTGTCCGATTTTGAAATGTTATACATTTTTGAATTCGTATGGATCCCTACTATCAATCTGCTTTCAAACATTTCAAAAATCGATGGGTTAAAAAGTGTGGTTGACCAAAAACCGATTCGTTTGTAAAGTCAACCTTTTTTGATGATTTTTTTGAATATCTCGGCCAAATAGTGTTCGATTTGGGAATTTTATACCATTTTCGACTCGTAAGGATCAGTACTATCGATTGGCATCAAAAAAATAAAAATCTAATTTTTGACCAAAATCATCAAAATGGCAAGGGGTTACATCACGTTTTTTCTTAAATTCGGGGTCGGCTCGAAAATCGAAACTTTTTTGTTGATTTTTATTGAATATCTCGGGTAAATTCTGTCCGATTTTGAAATGTTATACATTTTTGAATTCGTATGGATCCCTACTATCAATCTGCTTTCAAACATTTCAAAAATCGATGGGTTAAAAAGTGTGGTTGACCAAAAACCGATTCGTTTGTAAAGTCAACCTTTTTTGATGATTTTTTTGAATATCTCGGCCAAATAGTGTTCGATTTGGGAATTTTATACCATTTTCGACTCGTAAGGATCAGTACTATCGATTGGCATCAAAAAAATAAAAATCTAATTTTTGACCAAAATCATCAAAATGGCAAGGGGTTACATCACGTTTTTTCTTAAATTCGGGGTCGGCTCGAAAATCGAAACTTTTTTGTTGATTTTTATTGAATATCTCGGGTAAATTCTGTCCGATTTTGAAATGTTATACATTTTTGAATTCGTATGGATCCCTACTATCAATCTGCTTTCAAACATTTCAAAAATCGATGGGTTAAAAAGTGTGGTTGACCAAAAACCGATTCGTTTGTAAAGTCAACCTTTTTTGATGATTTTTTTGAATATCTCGGCCAAATAGTGTTCGATTTGGGAATTTTATACCATTTTCGACTCGTAAGGATCAGTACTATCGATTGGCATCAAAAAAATAAAAATCTAATTTTTGACCAAAATCATCAAAATGGCAAGGGGTTACATCACGTTTTTTCTTAAATTCGGGGTCGGCTCGAAAATCGAAACTTTTTTGTTGATTTTTATTGAATATCTCGGGTAAATTCTGTCCGATTTTGAAATGTTATACATTTTTGAATTCGTATGGATCCCTACTATCAATCTGCTTTCAAACATTTCAAAAATCGATGGGTTAAAAAGTGTGGTTGACCAAAAACCGATTCGTTTGTAAAGTCAACCTTTTTTGATGATTTTTTTGAATATCTCGGCCAAATAGTGTTCGATTTGGGAATTTTATACCATTTTCGACTCGTAAGGATCAGTACTATCGATTGGCATCAAAAAAATAAAAATCTAATTTTTGACCAAAATCATCAAAATGGCAAGGGGTTACATCACGTTTTTTCTTAAATTCGGGGTCGGCTCGAAAATCGAAACTTTTTTGTTGATTTTTATTGAATATCTCGGGTAAATTCTGTCCGATTTTGAAATGTTATACATTTTTGAATTCGTATGGATCCCTACTATCAATCTGCTTTCAAACATTTCAAAAATCGATGGGTTAAAAAGTGTGGTTGACCAAAAACCGATTCGTTTGTAAAGTCAACCTTTTTTGATGATTTTTTTGAATATCTCGGCCAAATAGTGTTCGATTTGGGAATTTTATACCATTTTCGACTCGTAAGGATCAGTACTATCGATTGGCATCAAAAAAATAAAAATCTAATTTTTGACCAAAATCATCAAAATGGCAAGGGGTTACATCACGTTTTTTCTTAAATTCGAGGTCGGCTCGAAAATCGAAACTTTTTTGTTGATTTTTATTGAATATCTCGGGTAAATTCTGTCCGATTTTGAAATGTTATACATTTTTGAATTCGTATGGATCCCTACTATCAATCTGCTTTCAAACATTTCAAAAATCGATGGGTTAAAAAGTGTGGTTGACCAAAAACCGATTCGTTTGTAAAGTCAACCTTTTTTGATGATTTTTTTGAATATCTCGGCCAAATAGTGTTCGATTTGGGAATTTTATACCATTTTCGACTCGTAAGGATCAGTACTATCGATTGGCATCAAAAAAATAAAAATCTAATTTTTGACCAAAATCATCAAAATGGCAAGGGGTTACATCACGTTTTTTCTCAAATTCGAGGTCGGCTCGAAAATCGAAACTTTTTTGTTGATTTTTATTGAATATCTCGGGTAAATTCTGTCCGATTTTGAAATGTTATACATTTTTGAATTCGTATGGATCCCTACTATCAATCTGCTTTCAAACATTTCAAAAATCGATGGGTTAAAAAGTGTGGTTGACCAAAAACCGATTCGTTTGTAAAGTCAACCTTTTTTGATGATTTTTTTGAATATCTCGGCCAAATAGTGTTCGATTTGGGAATTTTATACCATTTTCGACTCGTAAGGATCAGTACTATCGATTGGCATCAAAAAAATAAAAATCTAATTTTTGACCAAAATCATCAAAATGGCAAGGGGTTACATCACGTTTTTTCTCAAATTCGGGGTCGGCTCGAAAATCGAAACTTTTTTGTTGATTTTTATTGAATATCTCGGGTAAATTCTGTCCGATTTTGAAATGTTATACATTTTTGAATTCGTATGGATCCCTACTATCAATCTGCTTTCAAACATTTCAAAAATCGATGGGTTAAAAAGTGTGGTTGACCAAAAACCGATTCGTTTGTAAAGTCAACCTTTTTTGATGATTTTTTTGAATATCTCGGCCAAATAGTGTTCGATTTGGGAATTTTATACCATTTTCGACTCGTAAGGATCAGTACTATCGATTGGCATCAAAAAAATAAAAATCTAATTTTTGACCAAAATCATCAAAATGGCAAGGGGTTACATCACGTTTTTTCTCAAATTCGGGGTCGGCTCGAAAATCGAAACTTTTTTGTTGATTTTTATTGAATATCTCGGGTAAATTCTGTCCGATTTTGAAATGTTATACCTTTTTGAATTCGTATGGATCCCTACTATCAATCTGCTTTCAAACATTTCTAAAAATCGATGGGTTAAAAAGTGTGGTTGACCAAAAACCGATTCGTTTGTAAAGTCAACCTTTTTTGATGATTTTTTTGAATATCTCGGCCAAATAGTGTTCGATTTGGGAATTTTATACCATTTTCGACTCGTAAGGATCAGTACTATCGATTGGCATCAAAAAAATAAAAATCTAATTTTTGACCAAAATCATCAAAATGGCAAGGGGTTACATCACGTTTTTTCTTAAATTCGGGGTCGGCTCGAAAATCGAAACTTTTTTGTTGATTTTTATTGAATATCTCGGGTAAATTCTGTCCGATTTTGAAATGTTATACCTTTTTGAATTCGTATGGATCCCTACTATCAATCTGCTTTCAAACATTTCAAAAATCGATGGGTTAAAAAGTGTGGTTGACCAAAAACCGATTCGTTTGTAAAGTCAACCTTTTTTGATGATTTTTTTGAATATCTCGGCCAAATAGTGTTCGATTTGGGAATTTTATACCATTTTCGACTCGTAAGGATCAGTACTATCGATTGGCATCAAAAAAATAAAAATCTAATTTTTGACCAAAATCATCAAAATGGCAAGGGGTTACATCACGTTTTTTCTTAAATTCGGGGTCGGCTCGAAAATCGAAACTTTTTTGTTGATTTTTATTGAATATCTCGGGTAAATTCTGTCCGATTTTGAAATGTTATACATTTTTGAATTCGTATGGATCCCTACTATCAATCGGCTTTCAAACATTTCAAAAATCGATGGGTTAAAAAGTGTGGTTGACCAAAAACCGATTCGTTTGTAAAGTCAACCTTTTTTGATGATTTTTTTTGAATATCTCGGCCAAATAGTGTTCGATTTGGGAATTTTATACCATTTTCGACTCGTAAGGATCAGTACTATCGATTGGCATCAAAAAAATAAAAATCTAATTTTTGACCAAAATCATCAAAATGGCAAGGGGTTACATCACGTTTTTTCTTAAATTCGGTGTCGGCTCGAAAATCGAAACTTTTTTGATGATTTTTATTGAATATCTCGGGTATATTCTGTCCGATTTTGAAATGTTATACATTTTTGAATTCGTATGGATCCCTACTATCAATCTGCTTTCAAACATTTCAAAAATCGATGGGTTAAAAAGTGTGGTTGACCAAAAACCGATTCGTTTGTAAAGTCAACCTTTTTTGATGACTTTTTTGAATATCTCGGCCAAATAGTGTTCGATTTGGGAATTTTATACCATTTTCGACTCGTAAGGATCAGTACTATCGATTGGCATCAAAAAAATAAAAATCTAATTTTTGACCAAAATCATCAAAATGGCAAGGGGTTACATCACGTTTTTTCATAAATTCGGTGTCGGCTCGAAAATCGAAACTTTTTTGATGATTTTTATTGAATATCTCGGGTATATTCTGTCCGATTTTGAAATGTTATACCTTTTTGAATTCGTATGGATCCCTACTATCAATCTGCTTTCAAACATTTCAAAAATCGATGGGTTAAAAAGTGTGGTTGACCAAAAACCGATTCGTTTGTAAAGTCAACCTTTTTTGATGATTTTTTTGAATATCTCGGCCAAATAGTGTTCGATTTGGGAATTTTATACCATTTTCGACTCGTAAGGATCAGTACTATCGATTGGCATCAAAAAAATAAAAATCTAATTTTTGACCAAAATCATCAAAATGGCAAGGGGTTACATCACGTTTTTTCTTAAATTCGGTGTCGACTCGAAAATCGAAACTTTTTTGTTGATTTTTATTGAATATCTCGGGTAAATTCTGTCCGATTTTGAAATGTTATACATTTTTGAATTCGTATGGATCCCTACTATCAATCGGCTTTCAAACATTTCAAAAATCGATGGGTTAAAAAGTGTGGTTGACCAAAAACCGATTCGTTTGTAAAGTCAACCTTTTTTGATGATTTTTTTGAATATCTCGGCCAAATAGTGTTCGATTTGGGAATTTTATACCATTTTCGACTCGTAAGGATCAGTACTATCGATTGGCATCAACAAAATAAAAATCTAATTTTTGACCAAAATCATCAAAATGGCAAGGGGTTACATCACGTTTTTTCTTAAATTCGGTGTCGACTCGAAAATCGAAACTTTTTTGTTGATTTTTATTGAATATCTCGGGTAAATTCTGTCCGATTTTGAAATGTTATACATTTTTGAATTCGTATGGATCCCTACTATCAATCGGCTTTCAAACATTTCAAAAATCGATGGGTTAAAAAGTGTGGTTGACCAAAAACCGATTCGTTTGTAAAGTCAACCTTTTTTGATGATTTTTTTGAATATCTCGGCCAAATAGTGTTCGATTTGGGAATTTTATACCATTTTCGACTCGTAAGGATCAGTACTATCGATTGGCATCAAAAAAATAAAAATCTAATTTTTGACCAAAATCATCAAAATGGCAAGGGGTTACATCACGTTTTTTTTATAAATTCGGTGTCGGCTCGAAAATCGAAACTTTTTTGATGATTTTTATTGAATATCTCGGGTATATTCTGTCCGATTTTGAAATGTTATACCTTTTTGAATTCGTATGGATCCCTACTATCAATCTGCTTTCAAACATTTCAAAAATCGACGGGTTAAAAAGTGTGGTTGACCAAAAACCGATTCGTTTGTAAAGTCAACCTTTTTTGATGACTTTTTTGAATATCTCGGCCAAATAGTGTTCGATTTGGGAATTTTATACCATTTTCGACTCGTAAGGATCAGTACTATCGATTGGCATCAAAAAAATGAAAATCTAATTTTTGACCAAAATCATCAAAATGGCAAGGGGTTACATCGAGTTTTTTCTCAAATTCGGGGTCGGCTCGAAAATCGAAACTTTTTTGATGATTTTTATTGAATATCTCGGGTAAATTCTGTCCGATTTTGAAATGTTATACCTTTTTGAGATTCGTATGGATCCCTACTATCAATCTGCTTTCAAACATTTCAAAAATCGACGGGTTAAAAAGTGTGGTTGACCAAAAACCGATTCGTTTGTAAAGTCAACCTTTTTTGATGATTTTTTTGAATATCTCGGCCAAATAGTGTTCGATTTGGGAATTTTATACCATTTTCGACTCGTAAGGATCAGTACTATCGATTGGCATCAAAAAACTAAAAATCTAATTTTTGACCAAAATCATCAAAATGGCAAGGGATTACATCACGTTTTTACTTAAATTCGGGGTCGGCTCGAAAATCGAAACTTTTTTGTTGATTTTTATTAAATATCTCGGGTAAATTCTGTCCGATTTTGAAATGTTATACCTTTTTGAATTCGTATGGATCCCTACTATCAATCTGCTTTCAAACGTTTCGAAAATCGATGGGTTAAAAAGTGTGGTTGACCAAAAACCGATTCGTTTGTAAAGTCAACCTTTTTTGATGACTTTTTTGAACATCTCGGCCAAATAGTGTTCCATTTGGGAATTTTATACCATTTTCGACTCGTAAGGATCAGTACTATCGATTGGCATCAAAAAAATAAAAATCTAATTTTTGACCAAAATCATCAAAATGGCAAAGGATTACATCACGTTTTTCTTAAATTCGGGGTCGGCTCGAAAATCGAAACTTTTTTGTTGATTTTTATTAAATATGTCGGGTAAATTCTGTCCGATTTTGAAATGTTATACATTTTTGAATTCGTATGGATCACTACTATCAATCGGAATATCTCGGCCAAATAATGTTCGATTTGGGAATTTTATACCATTTTCGACTCGTAAGGATCAGTACTATCGATTGGCATCAAAAAAAAATAAAAATCTAATTTTTGACCAAAATCATCAAAATGGCAAGGGGTTACATCACGTTTTTTCTCAAATTCGGGGTCGGCCCGAAAATCGAAACATTTTTGTTGATTTTTATTGAATATCTCGGGTAAATTCTGTCCGATTTTGAAATGTTATACCTTTTTGAATTTGTATGGATCCCTACTATCAGTCTGCTTTCAAACATTTTAAAAATCGATGGGTTAAAAAAAGTGGTTGACCAAAAACCGATTCGTTTGTAAAGTCAACCTTTTTTGATGACTTTTTGGAATATCTCGGCCAAATAGTGTTCGATTTGGGAATTTTATGCCATTTTCGACTCGTTAGGATCAGTACTATCGATTGGCATCAAAAAAATAAAAATCTAATTTATGACCAAAATCACGTTTTTTCTTAAGTTCGGGGTCGGCTCGAAAATCGTAACTTTTTTGATAATTTTTATTGAATATCTCGGGTAAATTCTGTCCGATTTTGAAATATTATGCCGATTGTCTCTGTCAAGAAACAAGGTATTTTCAAATGAAATTTTAGCGGTCGTTTTAAAAGGGCGCCCTATGTCGGACTCTCTCGCTCTGTTAATCAATGTTAGACAGAGCTAGCTAGTATGGCTGAACTTGTGGTTTTTGTCCGTGCTAAAATCTGAACGAGTTTATAAGCGCTCAAGTTATAGTGTTGCCAGACCTCAGTATAAGATTTGAAATGTTTATTAGTACGTGAAATGGCCGCTAGAGGCGTCCAAAATCTTATGAATGTGGGAAAAGGTTAGAGCATAATTAAAAAACAAAGAATTTAATTAATAAAATACTCTACTGAGTGAGTGAATGAAAAGATGCCCAGAACGGGCGGAATTGGAACAGAGCTAGAAGGTCGCTTGGGACTTACTTCGTATGACAATTCCTTCTGTTTATTTTTGTCATGCTCTTTATGTTTGTTTCCCCAATTACAAATAGCAACTGCTCCATTTTTACCAGTGCATACACTAAGCTAAATAGCAGACACACGTACACAGACACACAACATGCACACACACACACACAAATAAAATCGCCTCACATATTCTAACATCAATATTGCAATGCCATTTGACATTTGTTATGGCGATGGGCGCAAAACGATGCCGAATGCAAAGCAAGAGAACGGATGAACAGAGGTGGTGTCACGGAGGGGGAGGGGGCATCAGGGTTGGCTACGGCCAGAGAATGAGAGCAGGGTGGTGGCAGGGAAGGGGGGGGGGTGCAGCAGAGACCCCAATGTAACCGGTCAAACGGAGTGATTTTTATTGGCTTGTTGCTTTTTCGATTCACTGATAAATTGTTAATGTCACGCCACACACACACACACACATGCACAACATTACACTCACACACATACACGCTCGTAAAATGCAATGTTACAAATTTATTATTTATGTGGCGCTAAGCTTTGTGCGCATAGATGGTGCAGGGGTGGGGGGTGAGTGGGGCGGGCTACCAACTTGACACAGAGCAAATGGTCGCTGCAGATGCCAACGAGCGAGAGAGACCAATGATAATATTTTTTGGGGCTACGAATTTTGCGCCGCATAAAATTGCATTTGATGTGTGCATAGAAAATTGCCAGCCAACAACAACAACAACATCAACAATTACAACAAGAGCGGGCAGGGTGGGGCCTGGTGCGGATTGGCGGCCAGGTCGGCAACTTCAATAAATCAAACAGTGGTAATGCAACTGCACTCAGAAAAATGGGGGTACACATCATAAATTACAAATATTCAAAATAAATAAAAATAAATAAATATATTATAAGTTCGTTCATTAAACAGATAAAAATAATACATCAAACTTTTAAACAAAATAAAAATTATATATTTTATACAAGTCTAGCATTTAAAATTTTTGGTATTTATAAACATTCTTGAAATAAACGCGTTGAAATATTTTCCTGATGTCTCTAAATCTTTAAAAATGCAGAGGCTCATTTATAAAATATACATAAAATATTTTTAATTATAGAAATTTAACAATTATTTAATTAATTGATAATATATTTAAAATAAAAATATAATAAAAAATGAAAATAAAATAATATCAAAATTTAAATTGGTAGCAGATTTCCTAAAATCTTGATTAAAGTATATTTTTCTTAAGAATTTTATGGAAACTTAAAAAAAATAGTACGATTTCTTAAATTTTAAGTTTTTTTCTTTTAAAAACAGTTGAGATATGTATGGAAATTTAAGAAAAAATAAAGAATTTAGTTTAAACTTTGACAACATAATAACTTGGACTATTCTGTGGAGGTGTGGATTTATATTGTAGAGCAGTTGGAATTTCTGTTTTTTTTTTTGCAGTGTATTTGCTGGCAACATGTTTACTGTTAGGCGGCTGGCAATTAATGCAGCTGCCAAAACAAGCAAACGACCCTAGTGCAATTCGCACTTTAATTAATTAGACATTCATTTTCAGCAGCAACAACAACTGCAGCAGTAAGAGCAACAGCAGCAGCAGCAGCAACTGGCACAGCAGCCCCTGAGGCAGCAAACCCCCCCGAACTGGCCAACAATTTAGCCATCCACCTGTCTGTCTGTCTGCCTGTCTGTGTGTGTGTGTGTGTTCATCTGCCTGTCTGTCTGTCTGTTTGTCGCTTTGTAATGTGCACCGGAGTTTGTCCCCTTTGGAATAAGGCAACGGCGTCGACGTCGGCATTGGCGGCAGCCATTATGCTTCGCAGGCGTAATAAATTAGCACAAACATGCCACTAAAATGGCACGCCCACCGACGCCCCAACGGCGCTGACCTGTGCACTGTAAAATGCTGTCAATGCAGTTCACATGCCAATGCAATTCCATTTTCGATGCAACAGCACCTCCGGGATTTCAACTGGGATTTGCGCACAATGTGTTTAGTGGCAAACAACTCCACATAGACGAGCCTCAACGATGATGAGAACAAGCTGAAGCCCCAGCCCCCAGCCGCCAGCCCAATACCCACCCAGTCGCCAATCCAAATCCAAAACTCAGCCTCCAGCCGAGCCAAGCAAATGAAATGTATGCTATACAAACTAAACTTACTTAACTGCAGCAGCCTCTTTGACTCGATCAGTGTTGACAAACGGCCTGGCAATAAAACAGCATTAAAAAGTGTTGTGATACGCAAAAAAGTTTGAGGAATCCCTTTTGAAGAGATTTTTAAAGCATACTTTTTGGAGCAGAATAGTTACAGGAATTTGAGCTTAAGCTGAGCAAAAACCATTTTGGTTTGGTTTCTATCGAAGAGGAAGGTTAAGTTAAAGTATTTAGGATACATTTTTTGTAGAAATTTAAATATATGTTGACCTTATTTCATATTGTATAATTGTATAGCTTTTTGATTACTTATAGCTGATAGAGCATTTTGTTTGGCTACATGATTAATAATATGTTTTTCTCAAGAGCTTGGAAATATTTGCTTTAATCTATTGTGAAACGTTTGTGTGTTTTTAAATCATGGTTGCAATATTGTTCATACTCAGTGATTCGGCTAATGGTTCAAATGAACAACTCGGCTTTGGGTTCAATTGCCGTACCAGATTTTATAAATCTGCTAAATTAGCTATTGGTTCCAGACACAGTTCTTTTGTTCAAATAAACCGTTTAAAACAAAAACTGAGTCGGTTTAAGAATAAGTTCATAGCTCCCAGTAAAAAAATGATAATTTCGTACTCGAACCGGTTCAGCCTAAATTATTTATGACAAAATATACGTTAAGCATGCTTAAGAAAGTAATGGATTGCTGGGCGCGAAACAATATAATTTTCAAGGAGAGAAGTTCCGGTTCCAGCACTTTTGAAAAAACCTTGCGACAAGTCAAACAATATGGCGACACAGGCAAGGGGCATTAATTGTTGTCAGAACTTAAAGCTGAAAGGCCAAGCGAAGCGGGCTGCAGCACACAATGTTGCACTCTCAAGGCGTGCGAGAGAGAGAGGAGAGAGAGCGAGAGAGAGAGACAACTTTATCATCGACTTCGATTGGCGGCATGGTAGATGGGCAGATGTGGCATGTGGCATGTGGCATGTTCGGCTCATGCCAGCAGATAGCTTCGCCTGCATTCTCTCTCTCTCTCTCTTGATATTCCTTTTTATTTTCCTTTTTTTTTGCCTCTTTGTTGCTTGCGCACTTTTCATCTTGGCGCTGCATACGAAATTTATGGGTTTTATTATGTGATTTATGCAATGCGCGCTGTCCGCGACGGGGCACGCAATGCGCGGTGCGGCGCGGCGTGCGGATTTTTACGCCGGAAATGTACCCATCGACTGCGTGTTAACTCTCGCACACACACGCACCGACACACACACTGGCGGGGTCGCGGGTGCATAAGTGTTTTTTATTATTGCCCGCCAGTTTTTATTGCGAGTGCTGCGCTCGTGTTTTACTTATTTAATTTCTCAGCTGCTATCGGCCGAGCCCGGCATTGTCCTTGTCATTGGACAGGACGCAGTGCACGTGAGCGCCGGACACATTGATATTGAGCTTGGCGGCGGCGGCGGCGGGCCGGCGATGTTAATGTGTGACGCCTCAGCCCTCTCTCCCCCACAGCTGGCATAATGCGCGCGGGGGCAGCTACGCATTCCAGAGCTCCACGGTATCTAACCGAAAACGTGCTATAAATTCCAATCAGAGTCGCCACAGTGTCGCGCATTGCGGCCCATTGTCAATCAACACGCACACACACGCACACTCACACACACACCCTCACACACACACACAGACGCACATGTACAGGCACCGCGTGCCGCGTGACGTCCCAGCGCGTATTTACATTTCCGGACGAGTCATGCGAGCTGTTGGCATAGGGCACAGGTGCATACGTGTTACCCACAGAGCTGGCACGAGTCGCGTGTCGTGACACGAGTCACGTGTCGGCATTAAGCACAACAGCACGAGAGATTGGCTCTAAGAAATTGACCGGAGCAAGCCAAAGTTAAGCAACATATATATGAATATCCAAATCTATCTATCCATTATTTTTGTTAACTTTTTGGAAATCGATAAATATCGATAGGTGTATACATACACACTTAAAGGGATACATCGTAGCAGAGACTTCCGACTCATCCATAAGGTATTTATATTCTCGATCAGTATAATATCACACTTCATGCCTTTTAAACATCTGTCTGTCTGTCTGTTTTGATAACTTTCCGAAATCGATAAATATCGATTGCTATACTCATACACTCTCAACACGATACACCAGAGTTGGCCATATGAGGGATTTATACCATTGGTCGGTGCATTAATATCCCAAGTTATGTCTGTCACTCAGCCCATTGTCTGTCTTTTTTGATAACTTCTCCGAAGTCGATTAAAATCGATTGCTGTTCGCATGCACACTCAAATGATAGATTTTAGTGGGCATCTCCGACTCTTCGATAAAGTATTGATATACTATAATATCACAATTCAGGTCTGTCAGTCTGATCATCTATCTGTCTGTTTTCACAACTTTTCCAAAATCGATTAGTATCGATAACTAAAACTTAGTTTGATAAATTCTTCCAAATCGATAAATATCAGACTTAATATATTTTTAGCTAGGAAGCTTAAACGTTTACAAAATACAGTAGCAATTTAAAAGGTATTACTTTTAGTTATTTTTCAAAAAGAGAAAAGCAATACAATTATGCAATTTTTCTTTTAAATATTCGTGCAGTTGATGTCCATCTCCAATGTCGACCACTCACATACGCATGCCAACCACATGGCTGCTCGAATTGCACATGTTATGGCCGCTTCCGTTGCCTTCTTCTTCTATTTTTTATTGTCTTCGCGGTTCAAACCTTCAGTTTAAAGCGCCCAAAATAAAAGTAAATTTATTGCAGTTTTGCAATTATTGCAAAGCAAAGCCATAACCGGCCTATGGAGCTTGACATTGGCCCGAGGCCGGGACTCTGGGCCTGTTTCACGCCTCGCTAACTTGTCGTCTGCTGGGGTTGGCTGGGGGGTTGGATGAGAGTGTGGAGGGGGGCGGTAGCTAGCGTGGGCCTAAAAGAAATTTCATTTTTATTGTGCTCGACACTTAACTTTATTAATTTTCCAACCCATGACGAGTGCTGCCTACGCCCTCTGTAGACTGTGGGGGACTGTGTGGGCACTGAGGGGGTACTGAAGGGTAACTGTGGGGGTAACAGGGGGGTGGTTGGCTGTGGCGGCAGTTGTTGCTTTAGTAATCCATTACCGCAGGTGCCGTAAAAATGCTTAGTTTACGATATGCGATTAACGCGAAACAAGTACGCCATAAAATTGCCGCCCGTTCAGCTGGCTTTTGTTTTGGCAACGGATTCCAGCACGTTTCTCGCTTTCTCTTGCTTATCGACAAGATTAAAGGGTGGCCCCTTACCCTCCCGCTCTCCCCACGGCACATTCGATTAATTTCAATAAAACGAAAATTTCAGGAGCCATTGGCGCTGTTTGTGTCATCAAATGCTTTCGTAACAGTTGACAATATGTCTGCCTACTAAAAATAGGTCGCAATAAGCATAAAGTGCGTAAATAAAGTTGATTTTATGAGAGCTAAACTTAAATTGTTGTCAAAGTTTTAATGAAAAGTCAGCTGCAAGGAGTTTAGTTTGTAGCCATGCCTTGTAGTTGGGGTATACGACTTTCGAATTCAACCCCGTGGGTTACAATTAAACTATTATCTGAACCTACTCCGCCTGCCCTTAAGCTATTCCCTATTTTGCTACGAAAGCCCTCAAGAAATGCAAACTGTTTCTTAAATATATATATATGTTTCTTAAATATATACCCTGTTTCAATAAATTGGATACAAAAAGGGAATACACAAGTTCACAAGTAAATGTAACAGATATATAAATAAATTCCTGCTAAGCCTTCCGAATTATATTAGTTGGAGAATCCAAATCAACTCATTTTAATAGTTTCTGTAACTGAGTGAAATTTTTTTGGAACAACAAGCAGGAATGACCGAAAGTTGTTGTTTTTTTTTTTAATATAATTTCGCGCATCCCTCAGTTATTTTGAGGAATACCCATACCCTAGCGCAGCTCTATGCATACGGCGCCCAGAAATTAGGCAGGCAAATTATGCAAAAAGCATAAGTGCAAAAAGCGGACACTTAATCACTCAACTTCCTGCCGGAAAAGTCAGGCAGCAGGCAGGCTGGCTGGCTGGCAGGCACCGTCGAAAGAAATTAAAGTGAAGTATGCCCAAAACTTTGGCTGCCTTTCAAATGGTGCTCCGGTGTCAGGAGGCAGATCCGGCGACCGGGCCAAAACTAGAAGACGCGTCGTCGTCGTCGTCGTTGCGCTTCGAAAGCACATAAATTTTAATAATTTATCCCATATTATTCCACTTAAGTCGTTTAGATTTTCATAATAAATTAATAACGACAAACGCTGCGACGTCTTTGGCGACCTTGTGGGTCTGCCTGGTCTGGCTGGACAAACAAGGAGCGCCCGGCAGCCAACAGCAGCGGCTGGCATCAATTGCCAAGTCGCAAAAGTCCGATGGGGGCGACTCTTATTACTAGAGACGGGCGCGTGTCTTTTCGTTTACTTTTCGTGTTCATCAAGCGAAAGTCGTGCGTGTTTGTTAACAGGAAATTTATAAAGAGATATATAAATAAGAACTCAAATTATTTATTTATTATCATACGAATCACAAAACTAATCAGAGGACCCAAGCAAGGGACGAGTATATGTATATATGTAAACAAAAAAAAAGAAATATATTTGCTGTCTTCCATCTTCTCTGGGTTTCGAACCTTAAACCTCGTGCTCTTATATTAGATAGTTTGCAAATCAAAAATGTCATTAAACAAATTCTAAAAACAGTTGTCTATCTACATTTATCTATATTCTATATATCATTTAATGTATAATATAATAATTTTATATTTTTTATTATTTATATATACAGATAATATTTATGTATATTATCTATTATATTTATATTATTATTTACATATTTATTTACATTCTCATTACTTTTTCTTTAATAGTTTTTCGTGTCCATTTGCATAGTCGTTCGTGTTCGCCCATCTCTAATGGGTAGGCGCAATCTGCAGCTACGCTTCCCCTCCCGCGTCCACACCCTGCAACTGCTACTGATGATGATGATGATGATGGTGAGCGACACAATGTCGGAAGCGCCGTCGATTGGGTTAGTGGATGGATAGCTAGGTGGGGAGAGGGGGTGTGGCCTGTTCTGGGGGGGTTTTCTTGGTAGCAGCAAAAGGGCCGAACGGATGTGCGTGGCTGTTACGTGCGCGCTGCTGGGCGGCGGCTGCTTTTGTGGCTTATTTATACGCTTAATTTGCGCCACAATTTTATTTACAAATTGTTGCCAAAACGCCAAAAGTTGCGCCTTGCGGCCGGCAACTGAGATTTGCGGCATTTTCGGTTAATGTTTATGTGAGACAAAAGCGGAAATTTATTGTGTTGCACGCACACTCAAATGGGGAGTTGTATGGCGGCTGGCATTGCGGGCCAACTTGGGAGCTGTGCGGCAATTTATTGACGCGCACCAGCCACACACGCACACACACAGAAGTGGGCAAGTCGTAGCGGGCAATTGGCTAAAACGCCTCGCTGATTAGCTTTGGCCAGCCCCAGCGCTGCCACACACCCTCTCCCTCTCCCCCTCTCCCGCTCTCTTAAAGTGCCTTCAGTTAATGCAAGCTCTGTTAACAGCTCGTCAAATACAATTTGCCAAGTAGAACACTTAACCACAGCCACACACACACACACACACACACACACACACACACACACACACACACACACAGAGGACACACTCGACCACAGGAGTCTCAGCCATGCAGCTTGAAGCCAGGTTGTTTATCAAATTTTGCAGTCATCGATGCTGATGCGGCAAAGCCAACAACAAAAAGACCGCAATCATGAAACGTTTTATTATAAAATATGTGTGTGCCAGCCGGTAACAACCCACCTGCCCACCTGTTCGTACGTCCACTTGCATATTTGCAGAATTTTCCAACATTTTTCAGCAGCAGACGAATGGGTTGCGTTCACTCAAGCCTCGAACTCGACATGACTTGACCAGCCCACAGTCAGCTTGGCATCTCTTCGTCTGTTACAGTTTTGACAGGCGGCAGCTACTGTGCACCATGGGCCAAATAGATCAATTTACTGGCTAAAATATATATCTGAAATATATGGCAGCAGGTGCGAAAGCGGTTAATGCACTAGGTAGCTCGAAATTATACCTTTTTAAATTTCAGAATATAAGAAGGCGTGTGTCCGTCCAGCCATCTATGAAAGCGATTCGATCTTGGGAACTACAAAGGCTAGGTACTTGAAATTTGAAGAGTAGGTACACTTTTAACCATACGTAAATACAGCTCATCATTTTTTCCATGACCTCTCTCCTTTTCTTAGTATCCATAAATATCGCGTTGAGGCTTGGCTTTGCTTTTTAAGCATAACTCGAGGATTATAGGAGCTTCATGCTCCAAAGTTGGTATGTAGGCTCTTATTTAGTATACATAGATTACGCATATTTCACTTTTAATATACTTCCTCACCCCGTTACCCAAAAGATAATTTACTGGCATAATGCGCCTAACATCAGTTCGATGGTGAGTTTGCGGGTATCTGCTAGTCGAGCATTCCCGTTCTAAAGTTAACCAAAAAGAAAAAAAAAAATAATTGAAACTTTGGATTTTGTGCATTTCGTCCCACTGTGCAGGGGGGCTTGTATTACCTTGCCCCGTACGTTTTTTAGCTGCCCGGCAAATTGTATTTTTTGTTTTGAACCGTTTCGCTTAACGTACATGTGATAAAGCTATCGAAGCTGTCATTATAGATTTGCCATGATCGAATGGCTCACAAGAGCTGTCGATGGCTCTGCATATGTATTGTGCATGTGTGTGTGTGTCTGTGTGTGTGCAGCCTTTATTGTGTGTACTTAAGTTGTGAGTCACTTAATATTGTGGCTTGTATGTGTATTTCATTACGTGCTTTTCACGTGTTCATTTTCCAAATTTCAATGGCTTTCGCTTCTGCTATCTGTGCCAGTGCGGATGTGTGTCTGTGTGTGTGTGTGTGTGTGTTGGTTTCTAGTACCATTGAATTGATTGATGTTTGATGCACTCAACCACAACGACATGCAGCTAACCGCAACGCTGCTGCTGCTGCTGCGGCTGCGGCTTTAGCTACTGCTGTTCGGTCTCTATCTTGCTTGTCACCACCTCTCCGATGCCCACCGCCTGCCCACCTGCTGCCCACCTGCCGCCTATCTGCTGCCATTGCGCATTTCTATAGCATACTTTTTGGAGTGCCGCTAGCAGCCAAGCAAAGGAATTCAGATGGTTTCTGCTTGTTGTATGCGTATTTCTGAAGAACCATTGCGTCAATTGCAACTTCAACAGCAATGCAACGAAAAATGAAAGTGATCTCATCAGGAATGCACGACTATCAGACACCCTGTAACTAGCAAAGATCTGACCTATTCAAAATATATCTTCTGTAAAGCGAATTATTATTTATATATGTATACTACATGTCCAAAGATAGATAGAGAGTAGCATAAGATCGGAGTTCATGTTGAATACTCGAAATATATAGAATTGATTAATCGAAATGTAAAGAATTATCGACTGTCTGATTTGTGAAGCTGATCAGAGAAGACATGGAGAAAAACGTGGACTCAAGAACCCGTAGAAAGTATGAAGTGTTACACTAAATAATGAAAGCTATGGAATGTATATAAAAAAAACATTCTGATAAATAAACACATTTTGTGACATACACGACAACTATCGATATTTATCGATATTGAAAAAGCGGAAGATTTGAGCTATTTTAAAAGAAAAACTTAAGCTAAGTAAACATATTCCTAATTTAAAGAGTCTAGACTATTGATACTGACATCTACAACTACTTTATAAGGTCACAAATGCCAGATGACCTCGGCCTGTAGCACGCACTTGAGCATATATACCCTCGCTCACCCCTTTCTAATGGGCATAGGGTAATAAAAAATAAACCGAAAATAAGCAAAAGCTCGCGCTTTTAGCCATGAATTACAACGATTTCGTATGCAGTAATCTGACCGCACATAAATTTTGTGACCAGTTTTTCGCCATATAAATACATATAAACACACATATATTCAGATATATTCACACATAATACTTTATACCCTAGACTAGCTGCACCACAAGGGCAGAGTATGTGCGTGCATGGACTATAATAAATGTGCAAACACGTTTTGATTTACGCTCAGCGACTCTGCGTTTTAATTATATTTTAATAAATTAAATATTTACTATAAAAAATGCAGCAATAAATAAATTGAGTAAATATGTACACAAATCCCAACAACAAGAACAACAACAGAAAAGTAACTTTAATGGAAACTACTTAGGCGCGTATTTAATACACTTTTTAAGGGAGTGTGGCTTAGGTGAGCTTAGCTGAGCGTCGAACCTACAAGTGTGAGGTCGTTGGCTCAAATCTAGCAGCATTTTTTGATTGTTATTTTCTTAAATTTTATTTCTTAAGAAAAATGTTATCATAGAGAATTAAGAGAACATGTCTGAGCGTCGAACCTTACAAGCGTGAGGTCGCCGGTTCAACTCTACTATATTATACTATATTATACTATATATATTATATTATAACTTAACTTTTCTTATATATTTTTTATTAATAAAAATGCAATCGCAGTCAATTAAAAACAAAAGCAAATATTAAATATTTTTGACAAAACAAAAAACCTATAGAAATCAAATCTCTATTGCGTGCCCAGGCGAACCGTTGACTGAAGCTGCCGCTTATTGTTAATTAAACACATAAAGCATTTGCTTAAAAAATCGATTATGATAATTTATAATGCCACTTCAGATGGAATGGTTCGAATTAAATAAATACTACTCATCATTGTTGCCCAGCAACAAAGGCAAATCAATCGCAAATGCTTAAAAAGTGTATTTTGTTTTTTATCGCCAAGCGATTTTTAATGCGAACGCTTTGGTTTATTTATGCCAGGCATAAAAAATGGATTTTATTGCCTCGAATAGCGACACTACAAACAGATTCCAGGCCCCAGCCAGTTGGTGGCACGCTCCTTTGCATAATTGCCACAAAACCTGACGAAATTAACCGCATTTATCAAATTGCAATCGTGCAACGTGCTGCCAAAGTTGCCGCCTAGTTGCTGCCTTATGGTTGCCGCTGCCACGCCCACCATTTGCAACAACCTCAATAGCCGCCCGCCGTCGAGTCGTCGCAATATTCTGGTCCGTCTCAACTTTTTGCCGCCCTTTCTTCGGCGTGTGCAATTGCACAAGTATTTTCGTATTTTGCACTTCCGCTATAAATTCTGGAATTTATGGTGCGTATCACTTACCCCAATGTTTTACATGGCATGCCCCCTACCTGCCCCACAGCATAGCCCCAAAGAAAAGGGGCCCCAAAAAAGAAAAACTAACCAACTATATTTAATCACGTTTAAAAGACTCAACTTAGAAAAGCATTCTTTCTTTTTTTAAGACCAAGTCCAGATTGCATTTAAAAATAAACTAAAGCCGACTTTGACTTAAGAGTTGAAAAAGTTTGAACAAATTTTCAACTTAGGAAACTTTAACTCCTTTGGCCAGGAATTCAGAGCCTACACAATTTAACGATTGATGTTAATTTGTTATATTTAAATAAAGAATATTAATTATTAGCTAGGTTTAACTTAATTTCCTTAATATTTTTTTCTTATTTATTTTTATTTTTTCTTACTTATTATTTAATTCTTATAACTGTGTTTGTAAATAATTGCTGGCATTAAGGTAAATAACAAAAGGTTCACATATAAGGTTTTCAGGTTTTATATCCCTACCTAAATTTGAAGCTCTGAAACTTTGTATAACCCAATTTCGTTCATTGATTGCATTTTAATAACTTACAAAAATATATTTAGACTTTTTTTTTTTTTTTTTAGAAATTCCCTAAAAATAAAGAAGGCAGCAACTCTTTGATAAGTGGCGAGTAGCACAAAGAAGCTTGCAAGTACTTTGGCAACAGCTGAGAGTATTAGAAAGAGTTATGCGACGCGAACGAACAGTGCAAAACTTTTACACGACTTAGGGTTTGACATGGAGCTAAGGGAACTTTTTGGAGCTGGAGCGGGAGCTGGAGCTGAATCGCTGCCACGGCTGAAATATAAAAATCCATTTGCTGGCGTTTTGGCTTCATTTAATGAGCTTTACGCAGCCGTCGCTGGCCAACTGCAGCTCAGAGCGCTGCCCCGTTTTCGGGGCAGCTTAAGCTGGGGCGTTGTTGCATTGTCTCCGTGCTCCGAGTGCCGCACAATGCTGCTGCAGCTGACTGCTGCTTAATTCGCTGCCGCATTGCGATTCTAATTCACATGTTTGCGGTTGCTCAAGTTTTCTGGTTTGTGCTGTGCTTTATGTGGCCCTCAACCTGCTGTGTCCTTTAGCCAGATGCAATGCCATTGTTGCCACGTTGTTGAAACTTGCTGCCACTGGCAACTGGCAACTGGCAACTGCTGTTGGTCAACCTGGTCGACAATGACGCAGCGGCACATTCGCTGTAATTGTTACAGCGGTTGCACCTTGGCGCCCCAAAAGCGCCACTCGACAGCTCTGCCGCAGGTTGCAAAGTTTGTGTGCCACGGCTCTGATTTTGTCGAGCTGCTTGGCTGACTGCAATGCACGAGAGACTTTGAGACGACTGCAGCACTGCAGTAGAAGCTGCCACAAACTAACCTCTGCCCACCAATCTCCGCTTAACTATCGACAAAGCATGCTAAAGCAAAAGTGCACAAATTGCAATTACAATCTTGCAACAAAGTTTCGCCTAAACATTTAATCAGCATTTGCCATAAATAAGGTAAAATTATTCCTTTTATGTATAGATTTGAATTTTCTTTGTTTACACTTTTATCCTCATGCCAGAAGATTACAATCTAGTTGTAAAAAATTGTTTTCAAGCATTATATATTCTATATATATGTACATAATAAAAAGTTGTATCCTCACTGTAAGACTTTGCCACCAACTTGTAAACATTTATTTGGATGTTTTTGTTTAATTTCAATAATAATCATGTTTAGTCAATGTCTATTTTATTTTTAATTGTATAAAATAAGAATGTATAAATATTATCCACATGCTATCATGTAACTTAGTTTTTGTTCGCTTGCATATTTCTCAATTTAAATTTTGAACAGTTTGCAATAATTTTCATGGATCCGTTTCTCATTATCGAACACTGTATACATTATTATCCACATGGTAGAAATTTGCAACCTACTTGCAAAAATTTGTTTGAATAATTTGATGATCAAATTTATGGTTATATGCAAAGTTTTTCGAATGGACAAATACTTCATTAAGCATATGATAATTTATACACAATTTGGAATCAACTTCAGAGAAATATCACAACATATTCCAAAAGAAGCACAGCATGGCAACAGTCGTATTCTAGGAATATATGATCTCCAATTGGTAAACATTTGCAACCTACTTGTAAAAAAAACCTAAACAGTTCTTTTGTAAAATTGCAGGCAATGGCAATATTCCACAATCAATTGCACCTGTAACCTTTATTTGAGTGTATCCGGCATATTTTTACATATTTTGCAAGCAGCCTGCAGGGAGATAGATATCATTATTTATCCAAAATGATGCACAGCATGACGGCATTTACAAGGTGCTTACAATTTTTCCAAATATGCCAACACAAACAGCCACATGAACGACCGCACACAAAACGTGCGCCGAGCGCAGGTGTGGAAGGTGTGCAAAATGGGGGCAAAATGCATCGATAACAACCGGAACTGGCCAAAACGGATGGCAGCAATCGGCAGGTGGGCGTCCAACTGAAAGCATTTGCATTTGAATTATATAAAAAATGAATTGGCATTGCCCGGGCAATCGCCATTTGATTCCATTTCCATTTTCACTTCAAGCAACTGCTTCAACTGTTCTACATATACATATATATACCTGGGATGCCCGGGCAGGTGCAGCAATCGACTTGACCGGCGTGCGGCCAATTGCATTTTATTTATTTATCATTGAAAAGCCAAGGCTAGGCGCGATTTAAAGTGTTTAAAAACCTGCGCCTGGCCACAAAATTAGCAATCAAAGCAGACGGCAAACGGATCTGATAAATTGACAACGATATCACAAAATGTTGAAAACATGCGCAGCATCAAATATTAAAATTCCAAAAGAGAACTATCCAAAAACTGGAAAAAGTCATAGTTTCAGGCTGTAGTTAAATGCTACCGACTGCGTGGTACTCTATTTCCAGTCTAAGAACAGCTATGGCGAGCAAAGGAGAATGAGAGAGAGAGAGAGAGAGAGAGACTGATTGAGAGAGAGAGTGCGAAAAGACTAAGATTAATGTTATATGAATCTCACGACTGTTGATACTTCTTTTTTCGGGGTAATAACAGCTCAAGTAAGAATGACCGACCCAATGAGCAAGAATGAGAAAGGAGTAAAGAGACAGATAGTGAGTAAAAGAGAAAGAGCGATTTGGATTTTCATTTTTGCCAATCGATAGTACTGATCCTTACGAGTCCAAAATTGTATAAAATTTTAAAATCGGACATTATTTGGCTGAGATATTCCATAAAATCATTAAAAAAACTTTACAAGCGAATCGGTTTTTGGTCAACAACTTTTGTTAATTTATTTAAATGCCAATTGATAGTACGAATTCAAAAAGGTATAACATTTAAAAATCTGACAGTATTTACCCGAGATATTCAATAAAAATCATCAAAAAAGTTTCGATTTTCGAGCCGACCCCGAATTTGAGAAAAAACGTGATGTAACCCCTTGTCATTTTGATGATTTTGGTCAAAAATTAGATTTTTTTTTTTGATGCCAATCGATAGTATTGATACTCAAAAATGGTATAAAATTCCCAAATCGAACACTATTTGGCCGAGATATTCAAAAAAATCATCAAAAAAGGTTGACTTTACAAACGAATCGGTTTTTGGTCAACCACACTTTTTAACCCATCGATTTTTGAAATGTTTGAAACCAGATTGATAGTAGGGATCCATACGAATTCAAAAATGTATAACATTTCAAAATCGGACAGAATTTACCCGAGATATTTAATAAAAATCAACAAAAAAGTTTCGATTTTCGAGCCGACCCCGAATTTGAGAAAAAACGTGATGTAACCCCTTGCCATTTTGATGATTTTGGTCAAAAATTAGATTTTTTTTTTTGATGTCAATCGATAGTATTGATACTCAAAAATGGTATAAAATTCCCAAATCGAACACTATTTGGCCGAAATATTCAAAAAAATCATCAAAAAAGGTTGACATTACAAACGAATCGTTTGTTGGTCAACAACTTTTTTTAACCCATCGATTTTAAATTTATTTGAATGCCAATTGATAGTAGAGATCCGTAATAAAATTTATTAGTTTTGATGTACACCTGTATAATACCCCAATATACCATTTTCCCCTAATGGAAACAGAACATAAAAAAGAGCGAATTTGATCGTTTTGATGCACAGCAGCTTATGAACCGAATAAACCCTTTTCCATTGATGAAAATAGTGTATTTAAAAAGAGAAACAATAAAAACAAAATTAACGACGTGCATTTCCTGTTGCCATGCATGGCCCATTGCCGTTTTCGATCATTCGAAGTGACAGAGCCGCAAAGCCACAGGCTCAACCCAATGTCCAGGTCCACCACCCACAAACCCCTTCCCCCTACATCCTGTTGGGCATTTGTCGCGCCTCAGTTTTTGGGCTCAGTTCAATTTTCTGGTCATGCACATGGCAGCCGGCTGCAACACCGCCGATTTTGTTCATTAGGCACGCACATTCGCGGCAAATCCCCTGCCCTTGGCCACGCCCCTGTTGGACAGCCCGTCATATAGAGGCAAAAACCGATTGTTCGACGAGGCAGCCTGGCCGTCTGGTGGCAGGACCTGCTGCGGCTCCTTGTGCCGCTCCTGCTGTGTGGGCCGCAATGTAATCAACGAAATCGCCTGAAATCGCCCGAAATCGGCGCGTTTTGTCGAGCAGCCAGCCAACAATGGACAAACAACGAGCTGATGCACGAGGCCGTGCCGGGGGCTGAAAAAATCATGGCCAGTACAGACATTAACGGCAAATCTGGCAACGCTTTTAATTGCGCATACAAAAGCCGAAACACAGCAGCCAAAATGAGTTATGATCGAAGGCAAGCGGAAAATGTTAAGCGCCTAAATCAGTTGTGCCCGAAAATTGCAAAAACACTTGGTTATCATCTCAATAAAGACTTGAACAGTGTTGCCAGATTACGCAAAGAACCTTAAACCACTTAGTAGCGGTTAAGCGGGCGGAAAAAGTCTAGATCTTATAGCCAGAAATACTGCACTTAAAGAATTTATGCAGAATTTTACACTTAAACCAAGTCAATTAAATTAAAGTTAATCAAAACGTAAACAGCGTTGCCAGACTTCGATAAGAAGCTAGAACCAGCTAGAAAAAGTAATGTGGCAGAAAAAAGGCTAGATCTAATAGCCACAGAGACCGCACAAAAGTAAAAACTTCAAGAGTTTTATTATCTTTTAGTAGTCTTAAACAGTGTTGCCAGAAGATCAGACGCTAAAAAAAAAGAGGAAAAATAAAGAATTTCAGAATCGAATTAAGCAATTTACTTATCTGAAGTAAAGAAAGACTTGAACAGTGTTGCCAGATGTTAATAAGAAGCATAACAAAGCTAGCACGAGTTGAACAGTGTTGCCAGATTTCGATAAGAAGCTATAAAAAGCCAGCAATAGAAACTAAGGAGATTGTACCTGATAAAAGCCTAGATGTAGAGACTGAAAAAAGGGAAATTTGGGAAATTATGGGCTTAGTAAAACTGAGAATACTGGATTGTAATAAAGCTTATTCCTAGGATGATCTTTAAAGTATCAAATTATTAAAACTATTAAGATGCATTAAAAATAAATAGGAAGCTCATATTTATGTATACAAAATAAATTTATATATTTTCCAGCCAGATTTGAGGAGGAAAACAAATGGATTTGCCAACATTGGTCGGCCAGTAATAAACTTGTAAACACACAAAGCAATATTTCAAACAAAATATATGTATATAGATATCCGTATCGATTAATAACCCTTAGATCCAGTGAGAGACACAAGCGACCAGTGAGGCAGGCCAAGAAAAACATTAACACCTACTGAAAGACGAAGACGAGGACGAGCCAAAGGCGTCAACAAGTAAAACTAATCTGACAGCAAAACAAATAATGGTGATTTTTATGCCATGCGCCCCGGCAGCAGAGGCAGGAGACAGGAGGCAGAAAAGATGGCAGAGCGAGAGTTTGCCTTTCCCACAAGTGAGCAAAGACTAATGGTGATGTTCGACAAAACGGAGCAAACGGGGGGAATTGCTGGAAGGGGCCATAAAAATGTGCGGAATGGGGTCAGTAAGTCAAGGGTCAAGTGAAGGTAGGTGCAGGTGGGCGCGGGTGACGACACGCTAATCAAAATGTGTTTATTTATTAAACAAAATTATAAAATCAGGCAACACACGCGCATCCGTTAAGGCACCACCGAAAGGATTGCCAATTAAGCTTCGGCTTGTTAACAATGCCTACTCTTTGGTTAACCTGACAGGGCAAACTCACACACACACACACACTTGTACACACACGAGTGTGTTAAGTGCTGTTGATGTTGTTGTTGCTTTCGCCGTAATTTCTATGCACTGAAACCAGGGGGCCAGGTCAAAGAAATGCCAACTAAAACATCTGGCATCATCTCTTGAATACCCTGTAATTAAGATTAAAGCTAGACAATCGATTTGACAGACAAAATACACAGCGAACATTATTGAAAGTCTTTGTCAAAGGGTTTGCTGCTAGCTAGCGATATTTGCTGTAGTCGATAACTTTTTGAATAGATTATCGATAGTTGCTAAGGCAATCGAGATGGAGTTATCGAATTGACAGTTACTAGCGTTTGTCTTATTTGTCAAAAATGTCATTGAATAAACTGATGCTATAGAGGTTAGAATCACAACCAGCAACTGTTTCATCGATAACACTCTTTATGTGCAATCGGCATAAGAGACGCAACGATCTATAGTGTCATCGATATTATAAATATCGGGCTATCGATAGGTTAGCAATTTTATGTCGGAATGTGTTATAGATTAAATTGCAACAGTTTAACATACCTCTTGATTTGGTGCTATCGTCTATGTTATCGATAGGATTGCAAAATTTGTGCACACCTTTCGACAACTTTCTTCTCTGTTTTTTTTTCTTATAAATTTGTCTGCCAGCAGATTTTAAATAAAAAGGTGCACATCTAATTGTCATAGCTGATTGTGCAAAACAAAAAAATTTCACAAACTGTTCCGGTTCAAGGTTCGATTCAAACCAAATAAAAACCATGTCTGCAAATTAAACAAAAGTTTACGATAGTTCGGTTCAAAGCAATTCAAATATCGTCTGCCAAATTACGAAAATTGTTACAACTTATCCGGTTCAAAGTTCGGTTCATACTAAAAAAAGGTTAAGGTTCTAGCTTCGTAAACCTTAATTGTCCGCAAAAGCCAGAAAAATGGTCTCAGTTATTCCGGCTCAAGGTTTGGTTCAGATCAAATAAAAAACCATGGCTGCAAGTCCAATGAAGATTGGGTTCAAACCAATGCCTCGCCTTGAGGTTCAGTTCCCTGAACCCGGCTATCTTTTGATTATTAAATATGGTTTATTAAATATTATATTAAAAATATGTTTATTAAATATGGTTCGGTTTAGAAAAGGCTTTGGCTGTTTTTCAAGCTTCGGTTAAAGGTTAATAAAATACGCTTGTAAAAAAAACAGGCTCAAATTTCGTTATTGAACCGGTTAATTTTTAGTTGACATACCTCTTGTTTAAATTATTTAGTAAAGGGTATGCAAAGAAAGCAGCGGCAGCGACTCGTGCGACTATTTCTAATTTATGCACTGCCACTGGACTTGTTATGTTTAGCGCTCGCTGCCACTCCACTTGATGAGCTGAGCCTGGCGCATGGCGAGGCGTGGCGCGGGTCAGTTGCAAGGGGCAGCAACAACAACAACAGCGAGGGCAAACAATTAGAAAGTCTCGCATGTGGCATGCAAAGCTGACGACTTGAGGGGCCGACATGCCCGAGCTTGCCGCGTGCAGGTGCAGGCGCTCAAGCGCAGCTGACAGAAAAAAATTAAAACAGCAACAAATTTGTTGCATACTTCGCGGCAACGCGCTTCAAGTGCCACAAGCCTTGGGGGCAACTGCAGACGGCCTCATGACTGCGGCAAATTAACACAATATCTTGGGGCAGGCTTGCGAGTGTGCGTGTGAGTGTGTGTTAGTGTGTGTGAGTGTGTGTGCGTGTGCGCGTGTGTGTTGTTGTTGTTTCTGCTTTCGAGTCGGCGCTTTTAATTTATTATAAATTGTCGTTTGCAAATTGGCCGCGGCCCAAAATGCTGCTAAAAAATCGCCTTAAATTGTATTGTTTATCGCATTAGTTGGTCATTTTAAGGGTTTACACTACGAGCTTTGTATGAAATTACTTTATAGATCGCGTTACGCTTAAAGGCGCGCACTCCGCCCACGTGAGCTGCCACGGGGGATGCATTTTGTGGCTGCCTGCTTGCATATCAGACGAGAGCGTTGTGTTTGGCTCTGGTTTGCATATGGCACATAAGCGCGCATTCAATACAAACACACGCACACACACCCACTCAAACACACACGAACACATACACAACACACACACACACATGTATTTGCTGCACCAAATAAACTGATAAACTGATTGCAGCCGCAGTTGAGCGTATTGGGCCGGGGCATGGGGAGTGTGTATATTTGGAGGGGTGAGGGGTAAACTGGATTGAACTGGGGTGGGGGAGGTGTGTGGGGACTTAGGGGCGGGCGTAAGGCATCCAAGCGAAACCGAAACCGTAGCGAAATTTATAACCAAAAGGGGAATTACAAAGTCGCACATAAATTTATGTACAACAAGGCAAACAGCTTAAACAAATACCGAATTTCAAATATCCTGTAACTAGGCAGTTAGAATGTTGCAATTTTGTTTGAATACAATAGATTAATTTTTTTAAATATCCTAAAAAATAAGAAATAACGAGATAAATAAATTAGTACAAATATCTGATATTCAGCGGGAGTTCTATTGAATGCAGAAGTACAGAGCTCTACAGGGTATTATTACCTTTTGGGCAGAGAAAAAAAACAGTCAGACTCAGCTGCTGCAATTGATTATAAATATGTATATATATAATTACTTGATGATTTAGACATATCGCCTACAGTAATACCCTTTGCAAGGGTATAAAAATCGCACTTGATGACTTTTCTCTTAAAAAGAATCAGATTTTCTTTTATAGAAATGTAACACTCCTGTCTAATTGTAACTGGAAAATTGAAGTATATAACATTCTATGAATACATTCCTCTGATATTTTGGTCTTTGGATTGGCCTTAGTGACATAAGGTATAAGTGCTTGGAGTATACAGTATGACATATTTTATATCGAAATAATCTTATAAACAAATGTTTTAAGGAAATACAAATTTCTAGTGATATTTCCTATGGGAGCCATATGGCTGAAGATGTGATCCAGTTCGGTTCAGTTTAATATATCTTTTAGCCTTATAAATAGCCCCAAAAAATACTTTTTTACTGAGTTTCATAAGAGGAGTTCTTTGAGAGATCAGATGGGTACAGATGTGGGTAAGAGCTATAATAATCGACGCATCATCGATTAACTATCGATGATATGGTTAATCGAAGCATAATCGATAAACTATCGATGACAACAAGAATTTCGATGAAATGATTGCTTCGGAAATATCTTCTTCAAGGCGTAAGAAAATCAAAATGATTTCTGAAAGGGCATAAAATAAGCAAGTATGTGTGTGTGTGTGTGTGTGTGTGTGTGTGTGTGTGAGTATGTGAAAGATGTGTCGATAAAACAGATTTCGATATCAGCGGCGACAGCAAGGACGACACGCGGCGCGGCGCTTCAAATGAAGTGCGAATGTGCTGGAAGTCACTCGCATGTGTGTGTGGGAGTGTGTGTGTGTGTGTGAGTGTGTGGTTGATTGCGGTTGTGATTTTCGCTGAAACTCTATTCACCCATAATTTACTCGCTTTTTAAATTTTGCCATTGGCAAAACACACACACACACACGCACACCCGCACAGACAAAATATCAATTTCAGTGAAAATGCAAATTCCAAAATTGAAAGAACTGTTCGGAGGCGGAGCAGGAGGAGGGAGAGGAAGCGGAATTGGGTGTCGTTTGGGGAGGGGGGGGAGATGGCAAACTGTTTATGGCTGCCGCCTCGACGCGCAGCGAGCAGATTGTTTCCGCAGTTGTAGACTTTTGGCAGGCGTCAGAGCACAACACACACACACACTCGCACACACACTCGCACAGACTCTAGCCGGCACACACACACAAAGTCCAATGAGTCGGAAGTAAGTGCGAGAATTCGTAGATTTTTCTTGTCTCCTGCAAAACTCTTACTACACTGCACAAAATTGTTGGCTTCGACTGCATTTCGCATGATTTCCTTTCAAAACTACTTTAGAATTCAGCTCACTATTTTGTTAAACATTTTAATTATCTAGATAATCAATTATAGATAAAATATAAATTTAAGCAATATACCATATTAGAAAATATATATAAAAAATAAAATTAAGCGTAAAATGTATTATATATAAATAAGAGAATTGGAATAAATGTTTTTTCAATCAGAATTTTATTTATTTGTGCTAGAACTCTATTCTTATCTCTCTCGCTCTCTCTTTCCCGCTCCCTTTCTCTCTCTCTCTCTCTCTCTCTCACAATATTTGTTCTTACTTGATTACATAAAATTGATTTTACAATCGATTTAATGCTCTCCCTCTCTATCTTTTCCCTTTTCTCTATCTCTCCCTTCAATCACAATATTATTCCTGACTTGATTTAAGTAAATTAATTGTCTTACCCACAATTTTAATTCGTTTCCACTCTTGTCGCTTCGCTTAATGGCAAGAGTTTTAATTTAAAACAAATTTGAAAATTAAAAAATTAAACCAAAAAAATATTTTGAATTTGAATTCAACAAAATTTTGAGCTGTGTAGCTGTGCCTCTCTGTTGCACTTGCAATAAAGCTTGCCTAACGCGAGCTCTCTGTCATTTTCACAGCTCAGTGTCTGCACCTCTAAAAGAGACGCCCCCACATCCACACCCGCCCCCGCCCCCCACAACCACGCCCAGCCAAAGCCCTGCCGAAGTCGAAGTGTTAATTTACGAAATTGCTGCAGATTTCATTGAGTTAAGAAGTTGCTCGCCGAGTTTTGTGTGTGTGCGCCTCACCCTGCCCCGCTTCCCCTCCCTCACACAGCTCTTGCATTTATTTATGCATGTAAATGTTCACACACACACACAGGCCCGCACACACAACACGTTAACATCCACCTGGCCCTTTTGGACTTGCGCCATTTCCACTAGTTTTATTTTTAACTCGTATTTAACTCTTAGGGGAGAGCGGGGAGAGGGGGAGGGGGGCACACCTGCCACGCCCACTGCATGTTTATGGTGTCTGCTGCTATCAGAGCGCTTCGATCTTGGTAAAATGGAAATTTACACGTTAACACTTTTGGCCGCTTGTAAGTGATTTGGTTTTAATTCGCTTGATGGCGTCTGTGTAGCACCCCCCCCCCCCTATCCCACCTCCCCGCTCCACCTAACAGCCAATCCTGGCCAGAAGAACTATGCCAAAACGTTTGCGGCCGTAGAATAACAACAACAGCGGCAACTGCTGCCCAACGGACTCGTCCTTTGGGGCTGTGCTCATGTGTGCGCTTAATATATACATAGATAACTGTATAAGTACACTCAGAGAAAAGATCTAGGGCTAATTTCCAGTATTACTAGCATGGAATAAACTGAACACAATGCCTAGCTACCTCCTAGCTGACTTCTATGTATATATGCATGCTTCTTCTTCTCTTCACCCCACACTTGGTATAAGAAATCGGTTTTTGATTAACTTCGGATCTTATTGTCCGACCTTTTTGAAATTTTCAGTTCTTAAATATGGCAAAGAAAAGTGTGTATATACCAAAGCGCAAGGCTCTGCCTTAATAAACGAGTTTTTCCCTAATCTACTATGGGAATGGGCTGAGATATCTTAAAAGTGAAAGATTCTTAAACCATATAAACTATACGTAAGCCTGAATACCAAGTTTTGTGTATTTAGTTATGATAAACCAAATCTGAAAATCGATATCTAATGATATTATCAAAATGTAATTGGTATGCAAAAAATGGCTTTAAAAATATATAATAAATAATAAAAAAATAAATAAATAATAAAATAGTCACAAGCCGCTGCTGTCCGTCAGCAGAGGTAACACTGTGCTGAGAACATTTTGGGTATTTTAGGAATAAGAATCTCTGGATAATAGCTTTGGAACTAAGCTAGATTTTGAAATAGTTTCGAACACTTCGCATCTTTTCCCAAACTTTTCCTTATCTAATTTTCTAAACTTTTTTTCTCTGAGTGTATATATTTATGTGTTTATATATGTGGGTGTGTGTGTGTTTGTGCCGTCTGCCGTGTTGCAAGCTCGTAGGCGTGCCGCACAGTCTTTAGTCTATGTTAATTTTTGGTTGTGCTCATGTTTCTTGCTTTCGCCTGGCCAGCTGGCAGTTGTTGTTGTTGTTCTTGCCACATGCCACTTGGTACTTGCCACTTGCTACATGTTACTCGTTACTTGTTAGTTGCTGTCCTCGTTTATGATGCCAGCCAGTTGCATAAAAGAATGGTCTGCTGATAAAAACTCAACAGCTTGGACAGCGCTTCAAGCACACATTCGAATTCAACGACAGGCCAGATCCTCTGCCACGCCTCCAGCACACCTCCCCGCCCGCCACCTTGTGGCTACACATTTGAAATTCACATGAGCCTCTGAGAGGCAACATCTAATGCGCTGTGGCCACAAACAGGCGGCGAGGCGGCTTCCGGCCAGCCGACCAGGCTCGGGAAATTTACATATGAGTTCCAGGGAAAAATGTGTCGAACACCAAAGCCGTGTCAAGCAAATACAAGCTGAAGATAAAGAAGAAGAAGAACAAGATAAGTCGAATGCCACGCCCACTCTACCTTTCAGTTAGTCGCCTCCAGTTATATGTGCATACTGTACGGCATTTTATGGCCTTAGAGATAAGAAACAGTTGTCACTCTTCACAAGTTATCGATTAATTTGCTGGCATCGTTCGATAGTTTTGTTATCGATTTTTTGCAATTTATCATTATATTTGCTTTAATAAACTTTTCTGTTTTGCCAAAAACTGATTTTGTTTGTCTTCTCTTGACATTCAAATATTTTATAATTTAGCTGTGTGCTATTTTTTGTCCATCGATAACTTTGTCATCAGCCCTGGTGTTATCGATATATTTCGCCTTACTAAGAATAATGTTGTTGTTCCTAGACTTCTGAAACAAATTTGTATAAAGAAGCTTTGTTATTGCAAAGAATTGCAAAGGCAGAGAGAAAGCAGCGTCGTCTTCATAGTATATATATATATATATTTCTGATCAGTAGCCGAGTCAATTAACCAATTTGTCTGCCTGTGCGTATCTTCTTTCTTTCTATCCATTTGTAAAATCTTGACGATCTCAGATATATCAATATGATATCAGATATATCAATATGATACAATGATATTTTTTGTTTGTTGAATTTTCTATTATTTCATTTTGTTTCTTCAAGAATTGGCAATTTTGTGAAAGTGAGGGTATATAATACCCTAAAAGTGAGGGTATATAATAGCCCTGCCTTTCGATTCGGTTTGTGAACATGATTTGCCATATTCATGTTTTGGTTCAAAACTTAGATTGTCTTATTTTTTCCAATTTTGTGAAACAGTTTAATTATGAATGTTTGAGTTTGGGCTACGGCTCGGATACTTTTTATAAACTTTTTTGAATACCCTTTAAAAACTGACTTGGTTCAAGGTTCGGTTCAAAATAAAATTAAATATGAATATGTCACAGTCACACATAACAAATGATATTTGTCACAAATTTCATGTTATTTTAATCAGCTTGACATCAAAAACCGCAACGCCAAGAAAAGGACTCACCAGGACGAGCAGCGAATGCGATGAGTCGTCCACAGGACATTTCGCGCATCGCCCCGAGGGCAATTTATTGAGTTTTGCTTGTCTTTCAGCTAAAGAACTTGCAGCCATATCTTTGGGGATATTTCTCTCTTTCTATTTTTTATATATATATTATTTGGTTCGCCTGTCGCTTATCTAACGGTCTATTTGTTTGAACTGTTTTTGGCTGTTTGTTTGTTTTCACAGTCTAAGGCGACAATCATGCGAAATTACATTGCGCCCAAGGGGGACGTGGTGGGGTGGGACGGTCGGACGGACAGTCACTGGGTTGGGACATTTGTGGGACATTTCGGTGTTTAACTAAATCAAATCGATATCGAATTTAGTTGTCAACGCGGCGGACTTTCTTTTTCCTTGTTTTGTTTTTTTGCAGTATGTCAAAATGTAAGTGATTCCGTGTGCTGGGCGGAGGGGTGGGCAAGGCCAGAAGGGAGCTTTGTGGGTTCTTCGGTTTCAATTTCGCTTGAACTTGCGGGCCAAGCAGCTACAGGCCCGCCCCGCCCCGCTCCATGTCAAATGAAATGTGAAACACAAGGCAAAAGCTTGCGGAAAAACTTGTGTCTTGTTTTTGGCAGATCCTCAATGGCCCCGGGTTGCGGGTTGCGTGTCGAGTTGGCTTTCCCATCCTATGAAAATATGTTTTTCTTTTGTTTTGGCCAACTGTCTGTCTGTCTGTCCGTCTGTCTGTCTGACTGTCTGTGCGTGTGACCGCATGGCAAAAAGCCACAGGTTATGAGTTTTTCATTAGGTTCTCACATTGCAGGGCAGAAACGGAAATGGAAATGGAAACAGGGCCATAACCAGAACCAGGGCCAGACAGAGGCCATTACGTTTGTGTGACTTTTGTTTAGCTCTTTGGCAAGACACCAAATTGTAATTGTATCCACAGAAACTGTATTAAAGAGCATTTAAGACTTAAAAAAAACAAGAATAGCGTGTGTGTGTGAACAATTGATAATTAATATAATTAACACCAGTAAATGGTAGCCACAAAACTGGTCAAGCCGCCGCCATCGCCAAACTTTTGCCACAACTACATCAAATTTATTTCAATTTTAATACATTTAATTAATTTGAATTTAAAAAGCTATTGTGAATAATAGAAATAGATTTTGCTGTAAGCTAACTGCGGTTCGACTGTTAACTCGTTAAGAACTGTTAAAAAGTATCGATGCCGCCAGTTTCGATCGTGAGTCTCGGTAAAGCGCGTCGCCAAAAATGTGTTTAATTAAAATATGCATAAATTATTCGTATTGCAGTGTGTTACGAGTGTATACAGTTAGTTATAAAGTGTTGGCATATGTGTTTAACATCGCGATACCTTCAAAGCTGTTTATTTGATGTGCATTTCGTGTTAAAATTTGGCCATTTTTTTTTCACGTAAAAGCGCGCGCGTTTTTTGGCCGAAGTGTCTCGATTGTGAGTCTCAACAAAATGTATTTAATTGAAATTGAAAATGTAAATATAATTCCTTTTGTCGTGTGTTATATGCATTATTATTTAGTTATAAAGTGTGTGTGTGTATAATACCGAGAAGCCTGCAAAGCTGTTTTTTTAATGTGCATATCGCGTTAAAATTTAGCCAGCTATTTTTTTTCTTGCGTAAAGTGCGCGCAATTTGTGTGCAAGTGCATACATACATACACACCAACATACATAAACCGTTAAGTTTGATCGCACGAGCTGCATTGAGCAAACCAAGTTCTTTAATATTATTTACCTTGCTCCCTTTGTATGTGCGATCGTATATGAATGATATTTAGTATTTGGGCTCCTTAAATAAAAATCCCTTCGATCGAATTTATTTGTTTTGTTGAAATACAACTTAAATGTATGTTTATGCATTCTTGTTTGTGTGTGTGTGTTAATGTGAATATGTGTAAAATAGTTGGCCTCAGCAAAATGTTGGGGACCACAAAAATAAAGCGAAAAGCGCAACAAAGGAGACAACGAAAGGCTGGACACAAAACTAAACACGCGCCAGGTATGTTAACGTTTAGTGTAGTCATACATGTGTATGTGTGTGTGTGTCGGCAAAAGGGGTTGCGGGGCAAAAAGTTTATGAGCCCCTAAAAATGCATAGTTATGTGTGTGTATGTACGTAATGTATGTATTTGCATATGTATATGTATGTAATGTTTTCTAGCATAAAAGAAGCCAGGGGAATTTGGGGGGACATTTAGTTCAGGAAAATTGCAAATTTCTGTTCGATGGGAAATTGTTGGCGCCGTCCGAAATGCAGAGCGGCATTTCGCCCGGGCGCATAATTCGCGGTCACAATTAACCGCAGGGCGGGGCCAAATCGGCTATTGTAATTGAAATTCCAGCAACATTTTTAGGCACGTAATTTGATTTTAATGTGAGCTGGAAAAAAAACCCGAAGAGTGCAATAGTTGAGAGTGCCCGACTAGGAGATACACTGTACATATGTGTGTGTGTGTGAATACCTTACACTATGCACATTACTTTCTTAAAGAACTGAAAAAACTCATTGTTATTTCACTTGAAATGTTGGGGCATTCGAAAGGTGAAATAGTTTTGATGTGTGTGTGTTATATGAGTACCTAAGGTTACTTAAGGGATCCGGTTGACGCTCAAATAAGCTACACTTTAATATTAATATTAAAAATTAATCACTATTACTTGAAATTGGGAAAATGGTGGAAAGTTATCGGTGATTAGTTTTCGATTATTTGATCGATAAAATTCATTGTCGACTATTCGACTATTTTGTATTACCAATAATTTTGGAAAGTAAACAGAGTAATCGATAATTATGAAGGTTAATTTGCCGATAAAATAATAATCGATAGTTAAATTATCGATAACTATATACCTTTTTTTTCTTGCAAGTCTCTCGTCATCATCATACGGCCGGACAGACAGACGTACAGTCAAATAGACACGGCTAACTCGCCTCGGCTTTTGATGTTAAAAATGCCTCCTCTTGCCTGCTACATACATCTTTTAAACTGCAGTATACTATTCTTTCGCCCATTTGCAGTGGCTACAGGGTATTCAGAGGAGAAAAACAAGAGGTAGCAAGAAGAGGCACACATGCGTTTGCCGCTTTACATGTGCCCAGCTAATGGCACCAAAAAGCTGTTTCACGTTGATTGCAGCAAATGCCTTTAACGCGCAAAGAGCGGTGGGGGGGGGGGGGAGGATTGAAGTGGGACAGGTTAGGGTATGAGTGCTGGGTCGGAAGGCATCCGGAACACTTTGTGCAATTTAGCTTTTGGCCAAAGTCATTAAGTTTGATGTTAAATCCACTGCGCGTTCCCGGCTCGGCCCGGGCACGCTCCTGGCCCGGGCCTGGCATGTCAACTGGCGGGCGGACTGGCTGCAGTCAGATTTACAGTCAGTCTGTCCGTCAGCCAGTGAGTCGGCCAAAACGCGGATGCATTACAAAGGACATCAAGTTGGAATATTGAGTTTTGTGCGCAACAAAGAAAAGCGCATACAAAGCCGAGCGCAAAATAAATGCTTCTTTGTTGGACGCGGCGGCAGGGGGGAGTTGCCACACCAGGCCAGCAAAACCGGAGCTAGCGCAGCAAAAAAAAAGAAAAGGAAAATAAAAAAAATTGAATTACATGCAAGCCAGCGGCAACGGCTTCTACTAGGTCCCGCGCCCCGCTCCCGCCCCCAACTAAAGTTACCGCAGGCGCAAAACTACACTGATTGCGCGTGTTGGGCAGGGGGGGAGGGGGCGGGGTTGGTTTGGAGGCGTCTTGCGTGTGGGCGTGGCTGCTGCGGATATGATAAAGCAGCGGCATAAAAATAAGTAGAGGAGCAACAACAGCGCACAAGTAAAATGCACAAGCGCAACTCCTCGACCCCGCCCCCTCCCCCTCTCCCCCTATCCCCATCCCACCCACGCCGGCTGCTCTTCCTGCGTGTTTTTTTTTTGTAGCTTCATAAAAAATTTCCCAAGCGGAAATGCAATTTAATTAAAAATGTCCTGCTGCTGCTGCTGGCTCGCGCTCGTGCTCGCTCTTTGCTGCTGCTGCTTCTTCTTCTTCTACTTTTCCCTGTGCTCCAGCACGTTCCACTCCTCGAACTGCTGCTCCTGCTCCTGCTCCGCTCCCCTCCCGCCCCAGCAGCGGCTGTAGCTGAAGGCGCGTCTCTTTCAGCAGCCCCGCCCCCTTGTGCCCTCGGGCAACTACTTGGCTCACAGTTGTAGGCAAACATGATGAATCTGTTCCACAGATTTCCCGCTGGACAAAAGTGCCAACCAGTTGCCCCCCCGGCCCCGTTCCGCTCTCCGGCCTGTTCGTCCTCCGCCATGTGCTAACCAAATCCTTTAAGATAAAAAGCTCGAGATAAACAGGCGGCTGCTGAAATGCTGCAAAATTAAATGACCAAAGCAACACAACCAGCGTACTCTTCCTTTTCACAGTCGCACGCCCACACATCTACCGCCCCCTCCCCCGCCCGTCGGCTATCCTAACTGCATTTAAGTAAATTACCATACTCAATTAACGTTATACTTATCAAGCGCCCGCTCGAATCCAATCAGACTGTGAAAAGGCCATAGAAAACGAAGTTAGCCCCAGGGCCGCAAGGCACAGGATTTATTCTTCCTTTTTTTTTGTTCTGTTTTTTATCCAAATGCAAAAACGAAATTAGCTGTCCATTCATGAGAGCAACAATGGGTCCTTTGCCTGCAATATTTTGGGGCCAGGCACGCGAAAGAACTGCTAAAACCGACTGCAGATCCTTTCGCATGCTTTATAGAACTGTTTCTACTGATTGACTGACTGATTGAAGAGAAAACTCGACGCCTTATTTGGTTTTTGAATATGTATGTGTGTCTAAGGTATGTTAGGTTCAAACAAAGAAGACAGAAGTCGCTGGTTCCAATCCAGCAGCAATTGGCAGATTAAGCTATAAATATCTAAAACATTTCTGGATGACTGATTAACGTGACGCCTAATTCAGTTTTTGAATATGTGTGTCTAAGGTGTGTGAGCGTCGAGCTAAGAAATGAGAAGTCGCTGGTTTCAATTTGCTTATATTTATCTAAAACCTCTTAGGTATGTGCGCGTCGAACTAAGAAATAAGAAGTCGTTGGTTCAAATTCAGCAGCAATTGACAATTTTACTTATTTACATTTATCTTTAACTGTTCTGCTTGACTGATTGACTATCTGATTGACAACTAACACCGCCCAATCGTAACGCCTAAGTTGGTTATTGCATTTGTGGGTCTAGAGTGTCGGCGCGTTGAACTATGAAGCGAGAAGTCGCTGTCTCAAATTCAGAGTTGTTGACAATTTTTACATATTTTCTTTTTAATTTGTTTTGCCTTACGAAAAAAACGGAAATAAAAGTCAAATCGAACTAACAAATACAATAATCTTTCTGAAACAAGTCTTTTGTATTAAAACACTACCAATTTTTTGCAAGGGTATTTTAACTTCGGCGTGCCGAAAACAGCATTTGTTTATTTATCACACCATTTTTTTTTTGGTGTTTTTCCCTTTTTTTTTTGGCTGTTTATTAACGCTTTTCACACCGAAGCAACAAATGTGTTTGCAATAATTCAAAATAAGTTTTGGTTATTGTTAACGGCACCTGTTGCTGTTGTTGTTATTGTTGTTTTTTTTTGTTCTTGTAAACTTGCTTGTTTACATGAAAATTTAACACGCCAAACAAATTTTCGCAATGCATTGCTTTTGTTGTTGTTGTTGTCGTCGCATTCAATATCGATGCCAACAACTGTTGGCTGTGAAAGATGTGCAAGTGGGCGGCCTTTAATGACCACGCCCACGCCCACAACACACAGCACGTCAGCTGCTTGCGGTTGCCCGAGAAGCTCAATACAGTTCATATCTGTGCGGCTCAGCTGTTGCCCTTTGTGTGCCTGTGTGTCCTTTCAATTTAATTATGCCATTACTTGAGGTCAAGTGTTGCCCATTTCCCACACACACACACACTCCCACGCACACCCTCCCCGCCCATGTTGCCCAGCAATCAGTTATTTGTTGTTTGCACAGTTTTCATGACTGTTAATCGAATTAGGCAGAAGGCAGGACCTTGCCGCAGCTACGACTGCAGCCTGATTCAGGCTTTAATTCAATTTTGGTGGCCATTTGGTTGCCCATTTTTTTTTTTGTTTTTTGCGCCTCTGTGTGTGTGCGTGTGTGTTTGTGTGTGGCCGCTGCGGCATATGGCGCTCATTATGGCTCATCGTCCGGGAGACTTCGACTCGGCCGGCAGGATGCGCCCAGCTGCATTCAGGCCGGGCGAATCTCTGGCGCTTTTAACGCTGCCATTTCGGCCGCAAGCGCACTTTTGTTAATTACACAAAAAAAGCAATAACAGCAAACAGGGCTTACGAAACAGAACACAACACAAACTCAACCCAGTCCAGACCCAGTCCAGCGCCCCATCCCACTCCAACCCCTTGCAGCAGTTTATTGAACTTAATTGCGTGCAATAAGCCAAACGTGAAATCGAATCCTATCGAAACGTGCAGTTGCAAAATGCACAATGATTGCCCCAGACTATTGGATATATCAACTTATATAGACTGCATGCGTGTATCTGTGTGTAAGTGCGTGCGTGTGTGTGCGTGTGAATAATGGCGGGCGCTTATTAAATTATCATGGGCGTGGTGTGTGCTTCTCTACTGAGAGGAGGGTTTAAGTTGGGCTTTTCGAGTTGCATTATCGAAACTAACTATCGGTTATTGACCGAGCAACAATATCGTGTTTGTTTATCGATAACGATATTATTTATCGTTATAACACATCGTTGTAGCTTATAATTCAAATAAATTCTATTGTACATATTATTTACTGTTTATATTAGCTTCTAATTTTAAGAAGTTATATTGTTTGTATTCAGAAGATCAGCTTACTCTGTTAAAGTTTGGTAAGTTCCTGTGAAATCTATCCAAGAGCTTGCACATGGCTTATCCTCTTATAATCGGCGCTCCTTATGCTCCTCCCGCCTACAACCATGTCAATTGCACACCCTTTCTTTCATATTATTTGCATTTAATACTCAATTTTTTACATTCATTTCGTTATTGCGCTTTTGTTGATGCGCTTCCTTAAATTGAATTACCACCCCTGGCCTGCCATTGCAATCAGCTCGATACATATGCATTAATAAATTGAATATGTGTATATGATATTTACTGAATGAAATTACCTGAGTCCTTTTACGATTCAAGTGAATAATGCCTAAAATGCAGGTGGTTCCTATCTTCGCTGTGTAATACGCGCCAACTTCAGAGTTAAACAAGTCCGGATAAGTTGTCTCAAGGCGTCTAGCTTATGCATATTTCGAAACATACATCTGTAATCTCTATACATAAAAATTGTTAGTTGACCAAACAACCAAAGGAAATTAACATTTCAGTTATTTTTGTTATTACCAATTCATAATTATTGATTTTTATTTACATTTATTAAATAGTTTTCCCTTTGCTTTGCAATTATAAACAAATAAAATAAAAACAAGTAAGAGGCTCTAGTCGGGAGCTCCCGACTAGGGGATACCCTGAACCCTCTTCTTCCGATAGTCGATAGGTTTAAAATGAAAAATACAATATATATATATATATATATATATATATATATATATATATATATATATATATATAGTATATACTATTCTAGAAGCTACATTTCAAGTTTTGTAACTCTAGCTCATATTATTTGCCGAAATTGCTCAAAAAACAGGATTTCGTATCGATTTTTATCGATTACTTGGAAACGGGGCAAGTTATCAAATATCGGAAACAAACTCGATCTACGCGGGGAATAGGAGGACCTACAGCTAAAATTTCAAGTCTCTAGCTCTTATAGATTCTGAGATCCTTGCGTTCAGACATACGGACGGACGGACAGACGGGCAGACAGACAGACAGACAGACAGACAGACGGACATGGCTAGATCGACTCGGCTATTGATGCTGATCAAGAATATATATACTTTATGGGGTCGGAGATGCTTCCTTCTGCCCGTTACATACATTTGCACAAATACAATATACCCGGTTTATCCAATTTTAATGGGTTCAGGTTATAAAAACTAAAATTTTCTAACGATTCGGACCAGCGACTTGGTTCAACTATCAGACCCCGAAGCGCTAAAGCTCACAACTTTGTGGATGATGTTTTTCATACAAACTTTGACCACCTTTTCCATTTGGCAATCTGGCTTCCAATCTTACAGGTTGGGCTGTGCGGTCAGTCAGCCAAAATCTTATATATATATATATATGTATATATATAGAAGTCATACACATCTTACATAAATTATGTATTATCGCATTAAATGCATTTTGTTGGGATCACCCGCTGTCTGCCGTGCGTGTGCTGACACTTTTTGTATAGAATTTAATCAAGTGGGCGTCCTGCTGGGGCTCTCTCTGTTTGCAGCTGTTGCAACTAAATTATGCCATACTTTTGTTGCATTATTGAATTAAAATTTTCGGTCTAAAATGCAATATACCTATTTTGTTTTTTTGGTTTTTGGCAAGCTGTGAAAATTGTTTTGTGCATTTTAATTGAATTAAAACGGGTTTAGCAGAGCAAAGCTCAAACATAAATAATTGATGAGCCATTAGAAAACAATTTGTTTTCTGAAAAGTGTCGAATTGTAGGCAACCAAATTAATTGTCATTCGAAATGGTAAAACAATCGTCTGGATGGAGGACAACTTGACCAAATTGTGGCTTGTCAATCAGTTTATACTAATGCACATTAATATGTTATATATTAGACAATGTGAGCTCGAGAACATGTCAAAAGGAAATTAGCCCTGGCTGAGGACCTACAGCTAAAGCCACCGTTCATAAATGGAGCTGTGGATGTGGCCATGGAGATGACAAACTGCAAACTTGAATGCAATTTCCGTAATACGCGGCGCTGGCAATAGGATCGACGGCGCATGAATTTAATTGCCAAACGTGGCACTGTGACATAAACTCCGATATTTTGTGGCATAAATTAATTGACCAAGGAAGAGCGCAGAGTTTCCGGCAATAGCTAATCGCCTAAAGTTCCTATTAGAAAGGCAAAGGGCAATGTTTATAAGCAGAACAAAGTAAACTTGTTATGAGCGTAAGCCTCAGGCTCAAACTTAAGCTGTTGAGCGGCAGAAGTACCACTGCGAACTTAATCAAGGACTTCCTGTTAACAAACAATTGTCGAAAATGGAATATATATCAAAAAAATAGCTGGAGAAATTCACAGGAATGTTGATTTTCGCTTATTTATCATTTAGAACTGACTTCAAGAGCTATTAAAGTTCCTATGATACGGGTTCTTTTAAGCGAACACCCACTTACCCGTGTTGTTCATTTTGTATTAACAGCTTTTCTTAACAGCTACATCTCATGTTAATATTTCTGTTACATAACATAACTGTTGCTTGCAATTTTATTGCCTCTATCATAGAAACTGTCTTTAAATGATAGTGGTTCTTTTAAGCGAAGATCTACATTTTCGTTTTTCTCCTGCTATTAACAGCTATTAACAACATAACGTAAAAACTGTCTTTAACAGCTCTTATAGTTTATATGATACTGATTCTTTGGAGTGAAAGTGTTTTTCTACTGCTATTAACAGATATTCTTAAAAGCTACTGCTTATGTTAATATTGCTGTTACATAACATAACAGTATTAACAGACATATAACCATTTAAAAGATTTTCTAAAACAAAATATTTGCATTTAGCCCACAGTTCGACATTAGCCAAGCTGTAGGACGAGACGAAGACGTTAGCTGACTCTAACTGTGAGTGTGTGTGTGTGTGAGTGCGTGTGCTTGTGTGTCTGTTTGTGTGTGTCAGTGTCATGTTCGTATGCTGTTGTCACTCTTGCTGCAATGTTAATCAACTTCATTACCACAAATTGCTATTAGCATATGTTAGTGTGGCGCCACAGACGTTGCAGCAACAGCAAAGGCAGCGCAAAGGCGCAGCCAGAAGATGCGAATAGTGAAAGGTTGGCGGCCAGGCAGAGTGGGGCACAGCTGGAACACACAAATGCACTCGACTGTCAGCGATGGCTGGCTGGCAAACAAGATCAAATGATGCAATTATTGGGGGCCCGCTCGCCGGGACGGCGTCTCACGTGTCCCGGCGACGGCAAAGTCACCGCCGGATCAAAATCGACCGCCGCGTAATATAATTAAAAAGCCATTAGCCGCAAATAGACAACGGAGCCAACCAGCAGCAGCAGCAGCAGTAGAAGCAGCAGCAGCAGCCAACCTTGAAACTAAGCAGCAGGCAGCGGGGGCTTTGACATTGCGGTTGGGGCACGGCTCAAGTCAGCTTTGCTGTTGTGGCCAACATTTTTTCGTTATTTTTTATTTTTATTTTTGCCAGCGCCATTAAATGCGAACCGACGTCTGCCATCGCCATAAATTATAAGTCATTGGTCGAACGTGTCCGGCGTCCTCGGCCGGCATTAATATCCCCAACATGACGATGACTTTGAGTGAATGCTTCAAATTAAAAAGAAATTTACCATTTACCCCAAGCCCCAAGTGCCCACCCTCCGGTATTTTGACTGGCGGCTAAGCGGCCCCAAGGCAGCCCTGTGGCGGGGGTTGCAGGATTAAAGCGACAACCACCCCGATCGCCCGTTCCCACCGCCCCGATCCGCCCCTCTCCAACTCGCCCTGGCATCTTTAGCCATTGGCAATGACAGCACGAAAAAAAAAAACAGTCAGCTTAGCAACTTGGAGCTGGCACAACCTCTCGTACACCCACCCACTCACACACACCCACACACACACGACGTATACGTAATGTATCAAAAGTTGGCCGTGTGCGTGTGTTTAGCCTCTGCTGCTGCTGCTGCCGCTGCTGATTCTGCGTTAGCCACATCATCGACGGACCAGCAATAACAACAGCAACAGCTAAGAAGCTGGCGCGTTTGAATTACCTGGCTGTAGGGTACTCTGTAACTGGGGAAACAATAAGCTCACATACTTTTGTCATGACTTTTTCATTACATTTTCGGGGAAATAGGTGTTAGCTTGGGCTGGGCCAAGCCGAATAATATGTGTTAGTGTTAGATAGTAAGAGAGAGACAAATGCTGCGTAATTATTTTGTAAAACAAATACGGCTTGGCTTATCTTTTGATTTGGATTAGATGGCTGTTTTTACTAGAAAGAAGTTTCAAATTTCAGTTTCGAACTGGTTTGCAAAATGATACAACAACTTTACCTACACTTGTCTTTTCTTCATTTTATTTTCTAAATTTAAATGTTTAATTTTATATACAAATATATATACATTTTAAATATTTAAAAGTTTTTAACATAACTCAGAACTAAGTTCGGCTCTATTTAGGGCAATTATTGCGGTTCAGAAAAAGAGTATTTTACAATTCAGGTTACAAACTAGTTCAGCTCAAAAATTGCTTTCGGATGATACAAAGCGTAGTATTAAACTCTGTTGAGTATTTTCTTATGAAGAACCTCAGTTTTCTTGCCGATGAGACTTACTACAGAGACTACAGAGCACTCACAAGAACAAGATCCGATTCCTTCTAATGTCTTTCACAAATTTACTAGCTAAACTTTGCTAATTTTGTAAGTAATATATTAAGTATATTAAGCAGTAATATATTAAGAGGTAGAATATAAAGATTACATTCTTATGACATCCATGAGTTTGATTGTTCCTCGAGTCTTTACCCAGTTCTTTGTATCTGTTTATTAAGTCAGAAGGCCAACATCTCTTAATGTTCAAAAACTTCTTGGCATGCATAGAGATGCATGCATCAACAAAAGTGTTAGCATTTTTAAATATCTGCCACAGTTGAAGAGCTAACCTAAAACAAATTGTCAACTAGATAGCATATTCCTCAAAGATCTCCCAGATATCCTTTTCCCCCAGTCAAACACAAACTCATTACCTTGAGAGTGTCAAATTCATGTAGGATCTGCTCCACATGTATTCAGTCTATGGTTGATGCGGATCTAAAAGGTTCTGTTCATTTCCCTCTTATATAATCTAAGTTAATATACCCGAGTTCCGCTTCTGCACAGAGCATAAAATGATTACAGCCAACTAATGACGCTGTCTAAAATGATTTATCTCGTTATGGCGTCGGGCAGTCGGGCAAAATGCTCGTGTTGCTGTTGCTGCAACAAAAGTCAACGTGAAAAAGAGCAACTTCTACGGCTAGGGCCATAATTCAAACGTGTTTATGATATATACGGCCGATTTGCTGCGTATCCTGTACAAGTCTGCGTGTGTATGTGTGTGTGCGTGTGTGTGTGTGCTGTAAGAAGCGGACTACATTCATTATTATTTTTTTTATATTTTTCCAAGGACTTAAGGCAGCTTAAATTGCGATAGAAATCAAACAATATTTAAGCAGTTGGGGCTGTGGCGAGGACTCTGAATAAAGTACACGACGGTTTAATGCCAGTCCGAGCACTATTTAATATGAAGCCCCGCGACACACACACGCACACACACTCAGACACTTAGACTTATGGTAAATAGTATATCCTATTGAGTACACCCCGGCAAAGCGTATTAACATGCTGACCAAATAACCGAACTGCGACAAATTTGTGTACCCTTTAGCTTTGGGTTATATCGCTGTTGACATTGTGAAGAAGTTGTTTTGAATGGGTCGAAGAAAGGAGCTTTTCTTTCATTAGGCATAATGTATAAGTATTTTTTTGTATGTATTTGTAAATAAAGGTTAAATGAAGTTAAGTATGATAATACAATATGATAAAAGTAAATTTCGTATAATTTTGCATCAATTCTATTTCATATAAAAAATGTCTTGCTCTTCGGGTTATCGGCTAAATTCTCTCACATCTGCATCTAGTCTAATTTGTATAGTTTTCTACTTCTTTTTCGATTACTTGCATTTACGTTGGTTTTTTGTCACCTATATTAAGGGTAATTTTTTATTTAAACTATTTTTCAAACTTATTTATTTCTATAGGCAAGTTTTCTGTCCTTTTATTTTCAACAGAACACAATAATAAATAACAAGAAGAAAATGTTCTTTCATGCTCTTACAATCTCAAATTTAAAGATTGTAACTTCCGTTTCTAATGTAGAAATTTTATTTTTCAATTTCAGGAAATACAATTTTGGTGCGACCTTGGTAAGTAATATCTAGTTATATTATTTTATTACTATTATAATATATATGTATATTTTTTTATTTAAAAAGTGTATTCTCTTATTCAAATATTTACTTTAAAATTTAACTCATGTGCATAATCGTTAAAAATAAAATGCAACGCTGTAAACGTGTTATTGACAAATAGCGTACAAAATTTAACCCCGCATTGGTCATAAGTTTTCCAGTTCCCTTTTAAACTATTGCCCACAAATGGAAATTACTTGAAATAAATCAAAAATCATTTATTACTATTGCCGCGTACGTTTAAGTGAAAGTTAGAGATGACATAGCACAACGATAAACGATAACGATAACTTTTAAGTTGCGATATTCGTAATAAATTATGAAGTGAACAGCTTTTTTAATTCCTTTCAAGTTTCAAGTTCCTTTTGTTTTAGTCAAAACTGAAATTGTATTCATTCCCATCCACCTCGAGTTCAAAGCGTGTGTTCTGTCAATTAGGTCCGTTTTGAAGAGCATTTAGCTTGCGACATGTATTTAGTTTCTCATATTCCTATATACATACGCCATATATGTGCATATATTGTGCGGAATATGTACATATTTAAGACGGCAGCGTGCATAGATGACATTTGAATGTGGGCACTGGCTCTTGCTCAGGGTCCCGGCACTGGCACTGCCACTGGCTGGAACTGGAGCTAGAGTCTGCCTCTGGTAGTGGCAGTAGCATCTGTTACTAATGGATAGTAGTAGAAAACAAATGGACAGCGCACAGATTCGCACACAAACAAAGGAGGGGGGCGGTGAGGAGGTGCTTGGAATTGGAACGGCAACGTCAACAGCTCGTGCAAACATCTTTGTAGATTTTATTTCTAAATCTCATTACCAAATGGTGTCCCTCTGGGTGCCCAGCAGCACACGTGCTACGTGAAATGCCATTCGGTAGGATACTCTATATACAATGTGTGCGTGTGCGTGTGTGTGTGTGTGCGCGTGTGCGTCTGTGTGGATAAGTAAGTCGCACACACACACACGCAGCTCTATAAATGCAATAAACTGTAAGTGCGTTACGCCCACCTCACAACCTACACAGTTCCCTTCCCCCACCCCCCGCTTAGCTGCTTTTCTGGCTATTGCTGTTGCTTTTGGGCCCTGCTCAAGTAAATTTCATCGCACTTGTAGGCGGGGCAGAGGCTGCTATTGCTACTGCTGTTGCTGTCCAGCCATCAATTCGAGGGATATCAGCTGTGGCAAATGTTTTTATAATCGCAAGACGGAGCAAAAATGGTCCAGAACCTCGAAATTCCTTTGGCCCAAACGGCACATAAGCCACTTTGTTAAATGCGTGCTGCAAGGCTCCGCTTCAGGCTAGGGCTCTATGCCATTTAGTACAAGCCCTCGCACTCCCCTCATGTGAACGGAGTCGATTTAGACATCACATTCTCTGGCTATACCTACATATATGGTGAAAATTTCCCGTAAAGTTCCAGATAAAACGTCGCACAGCTACTTTTTGTACGATGTGCATAAATCAAAAGGAACTTGATCGAATTCTATAAAGAATGAGTTACAATATCTCCAACAAAGATCCGTTCAAATATTAATGCATATGTATGTATATATATATATATATATATATATATATATATCTATATATAAAACTGTTTATCCACAGCCCAAACCGTAAGAACTAGGAAATTTTCACTTTAGTTACCTTATGTGATGAAGGTGCACGTTAAGACGGGGTTTCGCGAAATTCCACCCAGATATGTGGAAAAGATCTTTGAGAGAAATTATTTTATACGTACCACGGGCACGGCCGGGGTATACACGCTATTATCCTATAGACATAGGTCAAAATTTCCCAACCCAATAACTCGGTCAAAACTGAACCGATTTTCATGAGATTTGGCGTTTTGGCAATGGTTTGACCTGTAGATTGATATGGCATTTAAATCTGGCCACTTCATTTTTCGTCGAAATTCATGTAATAATTGTACACATAAAAATGTCATATGGACATGTGTCAAAATTTCCCAACTTCATAACTCGGTCAAAACTCAAGTGATTTCCATAAAGTTTGGCATTTTGTTCATGGTTTGGCCTCTTGATCAATTCGGCATCTATATCTGGCAACATTCTTCCTGGTCAAAATTCATGTAAAAATGGTACCCTCATTTATTCTATATAGTCATAGGTCACAATTTTCCACATCAAATATACTATGTTCTTATAAAGAAGGTGTTACAATGTCCCAAAGAAACGAAAATATTATAATATATTAAAATTCTTAGCTTAGCTGGCTCGAGGTCCAGGAAAAGTGGAAAGGTGCCCAAAACCAGCATTCAATAATATATTAAATGTTAACAAAGAAGGGCTTGCAATATTCCAAAGAAACGATCGGCCAAATTCTAATGCCTTAAAAGATATCCCAATCTGTTTCTTTTTAATGCAAAATATCCCAAAATATTAGATTGGAATCTTGATCAAACTCATCGAATTTAATTGTGCTATTTTTTAGAATTTGTCGAACATTTTTTCGATGTCTAGATATTATGCCATATTGCATATTTGAACAACCTCTCGAAAATTGGGTAGCTCTACAGAAAACAAAATAACAGCATTTGACACTGCTCTAGTAATTTTCCTGCAAATTGAAATATTTGCACTTTAGTGCGCCATTAAATTTTATGTCGAATTTTAGCCAAAAAAAAAGTAGCAAAATCGCTTGAAAAAAGCGCACGACAAAAACTTAATCGCTCGTGTAATGACTGCATTCGACTTTTGTAATTAGCAGACCGTCGAGCTCCCTTCCCTCTGCAAATAAATATTAATTTGCTGAAGCAGCCGCCTCCCCGCGTTCCAATACAGCAGCCGCTGCCACAGTCCGCTCCTCCCTCTTCCCTTCACGCCCTTGACTCCCCTTACTCAACGTTGCCATTCGTCGTTTGTTGCTTGCAGCACGAAATTTATGTGCAACGTACAACAAATTTTCACTTATTGCGAGCAAAAGCAACAACAACAACAACAACAAGTCAAATTATTTTAGTCGGGAGTGCCTGACTCTGAGATACCCTCGCAGTGAGGAGCTGCCTTTAGAATCTTTATAGCTTCTTTTAATACATATGAGCTCGTTCCAAGCAATTCAGCTTCATTTGCTTTTTTCACTCCTGTGGAAAATGCATTCTTGAATAACTTCGGTTTTTACTGTCCGATCTTTATTAAATTTTCAGGACCTAAAATTGACTCTGAAAGATGAATATAACTGAAGCGCAAGGCTTTAACTTTTAAAAATTATTATTATTTTTTTTATATTTGTGTGATTTGGGAAACTATAGAAAAAATTAAAGCTTGCAAAACTGTATATGCTATATGAGAACTACATACCAAGTGCTGGGTATCTATCTCCCATAACAATATAAAACGAGACTATATATTTGCAATTTCAATTCTCTCTTATAGTCTCCGCTAATAAAGATAAACAGATGGGCATAAAGGCACGGCCAGAACGACTCAGCCATCCTTTTCAAGAATATATATATACCTAATAGGGTTGGACATGTTTCCCCCTGTAACATTATACCCTTTTCAACCATCTACAGGGTATAGAAACTAAAACAACAACAACAGCAGCTGCGATGGACTAGCGAAATGTGTCGTAGCTGCTCGTCCTGAACGTCCAGTCGCCAATCCCACAAATGCGGGTCTGCTGGTGCTTCTGCTGTGAGGGCATGTTTCGAGAATGGGTGGGGGGGGGGGGGGGGGGTGCTGAGTCTGGTACTTGGTTAGTTGGCAGTTGGTTGTTTGTCCCGCTGCTGCTGTTGCTTCGGCTGCTGCGTGACAAGAGCCCGCGCGAACGCTATAAATTTTGTATTTAATTTTCAATTCGTTTTAGTTTTATTGCGCCACAGCAGAGGCAACTGCAACAGCGTCAGAAGGAATTGCCGGAAAGTTCAAGACTTGGCTGGCCGCTTGCCAGATGCAGCAGGAGCAAATGTGGCAACTGCCTCTCGAGCGTGGCTGCAACATCCGTTTGCCGTTTCGGGTTCAGTTTCTGGCCCCAAGTGCTTGGCTGGAAGCTGTTGCGCTATCGTTTTGTAATGTTGCACGTCCAATTTGATTACAAGTGTCATTTATTTGCAAGCCAAACAAAGATACCGACCGTCACCTAATGAAGTAATTTGCCACTACCCCTCCCCCCACCCCCAACCAAACGTAGCATGCAACTGCGATGTTGCGGCTTGCCGCATAAAGTTTACAATTACTTAATTCGCGCCCAGTTGACCCACATCAAATGGGGCCGTCTTAGCGGCCGTGACGCGGACAAGTGACAGGTGGCATTAACTTGGCCCTGGCGCGTCCGCTTAATTATATGCAAATGCGCTCGTTACCGGCACATGAGCTAGATTTATCGCCGGCTCCTGGCCAAATGATCAACTCATTATTCGGCTGCACAACAACAGAGCCTGACAGCGACGCACAATAAAAATTACAATGCCAAAGTCCTCTTAAAAAAGAAAGCCAAGTGGCTATGAATATATTTAAGTATACTTGGCGTGCTCGAAAATTAAATGCTCTCCCATTCATTGGTATTATTATTATTTGTGAGTATGTTAAGACTTTGCTAACCAAACACTAGCTGAGGTTTGAACCAGCATCTTTCATTACTTGAACAACTCAATAACTGAGAGTTACTATTTGAAAACTTCGCTCAATATTTTATATCTTAAATTTAATATTTTATATTTTACATTTTATATTCCATAAATATATATTTTAAGAAAGTCAGGCTATTAGCTTATAGCTATGTCCTTTAATTACAGTTAAATTAATGAGAAAGTAAGGATACCTTCAGCATGCCGAAGATTTAATATTCTTGTAGACATATACTTTTTACAGATATGTGGGAAAAAATGCTGAGCTTGATGAAAATATCTTTGAAATCAGAATATTTAGTAATAGAGGAACCTACTTTTCGACCGATCTTTTCTATGGCAGCTATATGATATAATGGTCTGATGTTAATGACATTTTGCATATACATATATAAGGAGCATAGTGAAACATACAAATGCCGAGCTTGGTCAAGATATCTCCATAAGCAAAAATGTTTTCATACAATAACCTACTTTAAGAACGATCGTTCCTATGGAAGCTATATGATGTGGTGATCTGATTCTGTACAACAGAAAGACGGAAAGTTTCAAGACGATAGCTTTAAAACTGAGCGACTAGTTCGGATAGGAACAGACAGACGGACGGAGGGACATCAATATATTGACTCGACTGTTGATGCTGATCCAGAATATATATATTTTATATAGTCGGAGAGTCTCTTATGCGTTACTCATTTCATGGCAACCCTCTACAAGGGTATACAAATAAAAATATAATTATAATAGGACAGGAAAAGACAGGAATTTCAAATAAAATTCATTTTAGGTGTATTGAAAACTCGAAAAAAAATTGAATGTATTTTCGGAACTAAATAAGACCGTTTTAAGCCATTTACAATATTTATGTTTGTTAAAAATCGCCAAACAAGAGCTGATTCCTTTTTTTGTTTTCTCATCCAAATGGGCAACACTGTTCATCACATTGGAATCGCAAATTGGTGGCAACGCCGAGCGAATTGCGTGCGTTTTGGCGTTCGCCTAAACAGTTAAGTGCATTTATCTCTCGCTGACTTTTCGTGGCAGCCACGCGGCAAAGGCAGCAAAGCCAAAAGTGAAAATTTGTGCTTTTATCACGCAAGAAGCAGCAGCTGGCAGCAGCTTCTCCCTGCTCCCCTCCCATTTCCCAGGCAGACAGCAGAGTTAGCTGCTTGCGCAACAGTTGGCGAAAGTTGTTGAAAAATATTTTTTGTAGGTTTGCTAAATAAAATGCCAGGGCAAAGATGAGCAAAGAGCTGGGAAAAATGTAATAAAAATTTGCTCTAGAGCACGACTAGCAGATACTCTGTACCTTGAAGTGAGGGTAGGTTTACGTAAAGTAACAGATTCTCGGTTTAAGTGAGACAAAAAGAAATCCAAATTAAAAACTTGGTGTCTCTAGCTGCTAAAAACTGCGAAATGTGCTGAAAAAAATCGGATTTAAGATCGATATTTATTGATTCTATGAAAATATTTTTTGTAGGTTTGCTAAATAAAATGCCAGGGTAGGTTTACGTTAAAGTAACAGATTTTCGGTGTAAGTGAGACATAAAGAAATCCAAATTAAAAACTTGGTGTCTATAGATGCTGAAAACTGCTCAAAACAATCAGATTTTAAGATCGATGTTTATCGATTCTATGAAAAGCGAATATTTAATCGAAAAAATTACATATTTGTTTTGTGTAAAATGTACCTTAATCTTGTTATCCAAATGTAAGTCTCTGTAATTAAGAAATACGGACGGAAAAAGTGCCAGATGGATGTGCCTAGATCGTCTGAGCTGGTTGACCTTTTTAAAATATATATTTCAATTATAGAAAGATACTTATATGTGCCCATTAAACCCCTTTTTTCACCCTCTTCAATGCGTACAGGGTATGACAAAAAGAAGTAAACCAAAAATACTGTCAAACATTTGAGACGAAAACAAAAACGGATGCGACTTCATTAAAGATGAGCGCTGTGGCACAGCAAAGATCGAGCTCTGGCAATAAGTGGTTGCTGTAAGGGCTGCCACTGGGATTGGAGAGGGGCGGTTAGAGGGAGAGGGCGTTGGCGTGTGGGTGGGTGGGTTGCTGGCTGGCTGGCGGTAAAAGTTTACATGAAAGATTTAAGCAGCTTAGCGCAAGTCAAAGTCGAGTCATTGGCTGCGGCGTTTCCGACTGTCGCTGCCAGCTCCGGACTTCGGCTGTCGAGGTAAAAGTTTTGTCGCTAGCTTAAAAATGTTGCCTTTGGCCCCATCCCCCCGCCCGTCCAAATAAGTACTTGAGAACATATTTGCTATCAGTTGGCGTCCAGTTGCCGCTGCCGGTGCTGCAAGTCGCCAGCTTCCCCTCCTCAAAAACGTTTCCAATTTTGTTTGTCTGTCTGTTTGTGCCCCATGGCCCAGGCCCTTCTCCCTCGCCCACTTCCCGCTGCCTGCTGCTCTGTTTGTTTGTTGCCAGTTTTTGGTGCAGCCAATTTTTGTGCCACATCGTGTCTGGGTATCATTTTGGTGCGCTGCTCGCGCCGGCAGCGCTGCCAACCGCACGCAGCACGCAGCGCTGCCAAGTGTTGCATCCGTTTCCTGTTGATAGTCAGTGTGGCGTGCAAATAGAAGCTGCTTTTACTTGAATTTATTTGCGGCACATCACGAGACACAGGTCTCCAACTGAACCCCCCCCCCCCCCCTCAATACTGCCCCTAACCCGATCGAGCCGCGCCAACCCCTTGAGTTCTCTATTTAACAAAGTCAAACAATTTCATGCAATTAAAACCGTTTTTCATTAAAAATGCAAATTTCAAATGCAAAACGAACTCGAGTCACGTCAAGCATCAAGAAATACACACACACACACATGCACACACACTGTGAAGCACACACTTCAAGCTCGCACACCCTTTGCCCCCCTCCCCCTCGCCCGTTGAGTGTTTGTTTTCATGCAACTTGGTTCGAGTTGGTTCTCGGTTCAGGTACTTAACTTGATGTCACCAAACAAAAGCACTTTGTTTTAACATGTGCCCCGACACTGCATGCCCAGCACCGCCGATCCCCCCTCCGGCCAACCCTTTTGGCCATGCCTAAAAGCCGCTTGTCTTGTAAACAATCATAAAAAATAATAAAATGCCATAAAGTTGAAAATGTTCCAAAACACTGAGAAAGACAGGGTGCCAAAGAGAGGGGGTGGGAGAGGGGGGGGGGTGAGAAGACAAAGGGAGTTGCATACATTTTTTTTGTTTTGGTTCTTATAACTTCCCCAACAAAAGAAAAAAGAAGTAAGCGAGCTCTCGTAGGGAGTGCCCGACCAGGAGATACCCTGAACCCAGCGCGGAGTTGTCGCTGATACTTTAAAATACAAATATATACACACACACACACACGTTATGTTTCTTTTTTTTATTTGCACCACACTATTTATGAGTAATACCTTCTTGGTGTTTATTGTCCGAACTATATAAAATTTTCAGAGCTTAAATATGCCATAAAAAACTGGTTACATCCAAGCAACAAGGTTTTACCTTTAAAAAGTAGTTTTTCTTATACGATTTTCGGGGCAATGGGTGGAGATATACAACATATTAAATATTTTGTTCTACTCTCAAAACCTTCGAGTTAGGTTCAAAAAACCATGTCTCAAAATCGATATTTATCGGCGGAAGAAGATATCGAAAATACATGAGCTCTTTTTGTGTTGGGTGAATATTTCTTTAAAAAATTAATTTTCTTTTGCTTTCGTAGGTATCGAAATCTAGTTATGCTAAAACATACATATATCGATACATATCGATATTAAGTAAATTGTTAGAGATATCGACAAAGAAGTATAAATACGTTAAATTTCTAACTAGGCTTGGCTAAGTTGACTCAGTTTATCGACCTGACCAAGAATATTTATATAAATATGTACATTATGGGGTCGGTTTCCTTCTTCTTCATTTCCACAAAGCCAATATACCCTTCTTATCCATTTGCCACGGGTTCAGTGTATAAACATACACATGCCACAACTCCAATGCTCAGATCATTGTCTCTTGACTGCTGCTGCTTCTAAGGATGTTGTTGCCTTTGTTTCATGCACCCTGTCCAAAGACGCAGCCCTAACCCCCGAAATCGCCGCAGTCTGCAGCGCGGCACTTACAATCCTGTGACGTCTGTAGCTTTCGCATTGTCAGGGACTCTGCCAGGATTGTTCGTCCTGCATTGTTGCTGTGCTAATGTGTTGCCCCAGCTGCAGCTCAAGACGTTACGTTCTGACAATTTTAAGCGGCTTTCGGGTTACAGAATTCATATGTATCATCTGGTCAAGTGCTTGCCAGCCAGCAAGTGTGGGCACTTACCAAGGGGAATTTCGTAAGAATCACAAATGTGTTCACTTATGAAATGCAACATCATCTAATATTGTATATAAAGTTTAAGAGAGAGAGAGGGAGAGGGAGATGCCAAGCAATCGATATTAGTATATATAATATCGATAACTCTTTGTATGCCCCTGCAAAAGGCATTAACTCATCGAAAAAGGTTGATTATAATGATTTTTCACGCCATTTTATTTTGGGTTCCATTTAGTGTATATATATCCATATATTTATTTATTTCTGATCAGTATATAAAGCTGAGCCGATATTCTATGCCAACTCGTCTCTGTTTTAAAGCTATTTATCTAGATGACCCTTGACACAGATCCGTCTTTCTGTTAAAGGCAGTACATATATAGGAATCGTCCTGATCGGATACTATATCACATATCTACCATAGGAATGATTTGTGGATAATTAGGTTCATGTTGGAAAAACTTTTTTGTTTATGAAGACATTTACGATCTGTTAACCGCCTCTTACATAGATCGGACTACTATATCATATAGTTCCATAGGAAAAACCATTCGAAGAATCAGATTTTGTATGGAAACAATTATTATTTTCAAGATATTTTCGATAAACTCACAAATTAATATCTCCAAAGCCGTAAGACATACATTTTCATGGGTATTTAATGTCCGGCGTGCCTAAGATAGTTCTTCTAGTTATCAGCTAGTTTTACTCTGAAAATATCGCATTTAGCTGTAGAGAACTTTGGTGTGCAACGCCTCGACTTGTTAAGCTTCAGACTTTTACTTCGTGTGGTTGCTCTTGTTTGTGCCCTACCCAAAATGTTCGCAGAAATCAAGGTTCCTTCGCCTATTAAGTAGCTTTTGCTGGGTTAAAAGCGACCTTTGCACATTTTCAGCTTGTTTGTAAAGTGGCTTTTTTCGCCTAACTGCAGGCGCCTGCATGCATGCATGTGTGTGTGTGTGTGTGGGTGTGGAGTCTCTGCCTGGCACAAAAGCAGCCAAAATGTCTCCAACTTTGGGGGGGAAGTGTGAGTTGGGGAGCTGTTAGCTTGTTATGAGACGCCTCTTTACCTGCTCGAAGCATTTAGTAAAGTTTTTGCGCAAACTTAAATAAAGTGCGAAGCGGGTTGGGCACAACTAAAAATCGATATAACGCTGTGAATTTAATTTTCAACTTGTCTGACATTTTGTAATTGAAAACACACACACACACACACACACAGAGAGAGACAGAGAGACGTTGACACTTGACACACAACACCCAGCAGCGGCGGCGAATGCGAGCCGAGAGAAAGCCGGCAAAGCTGCGTATGGCGCATTACTAATACGCAGTGTGTGACAACCACAAGAGACAATTTGGCAGCTGCCAAAGGGTTGCCAATGCCGCCGCCGCCGCCGATTGCCCATCTGCGAGACTGGGCCTAGGCGGTCGGCCAAGACCGGAAAGACTGCTGCCGCTGCAGTTCAAATACATTTTGCAGCAGCAATACACTGACACAAAAATGTTAAACACAACTGTAAAAGTAAATTGCACTCTGGATAAATTCTTGAAAATAAACATGAATCGCATTGAATGTAAGAGTTAAGCTACAGTCATGGGCAAAAGTATACACTCAGCATAAATGTTGTGCTTAAGTCTAGTGTAAAAGAGAAAGGCATACATTGCATTCCTTTTCTATATATATATTAAGTGTATTTTTAATTGGAATATTCTTAAATTAAACACAAAACCTGATTTATTTAAGGAAAGAGCAGAAATATTACCAAGAAAATTTTTAAATTTGGCTAAGTTCCTAAACAGACGAGCTACAATTCATATCGTTTTTTTTTTAATACTTTTAAACTCTTTTCTTATAAATGGACTTACATAAAATATGAAATAGAAAAAAAAATATAGGAAAAATGCTTAGGCAAGATACACAATACTTTTTAGATAACTTTGCTGGCATAAAACATTCTCAAAGCAAGACATTATCTAGATTAAAAACGTTGATCTGTTTTAAAGAATTTTAGGCATACAAAATATCTCAAAATAAGAATTTCGAGCTTTAAAAAGTTTAAGAATGAGAAATCCGTGCATAAGGAAATTACAACAAGAAATTTTGTGCTTAAAAATGTCTTCAATTATGAATTTCTTGCACAGTTAATTTTTTTAATTTAATAAATTACAACTTGGTCTGTATTTAAAATTTTCAAATTTGAAATAAGTTAAAAACCCACTTAATTTTTCTTAGTGCAGTATCCTGTGTGGCACACACAAATGCCAGCACATGCACATTGAATCCACAGCCATTGTGGCTGTCTCGAAAAACCAAAAATCAAGAGGAGCAACAGTGGGTGAAGCTAGAGGGGGGGGAGGGGGCGGGGCTGGTCGCAGTTCGGTTGCTCGAGTGGCCGCAGGGCAATTGGATATAATTTCTAATTACACGCTTGGACGGACTTTTTACTGTCAGCTTAGTTTACTGATGTCTCTATGTGTGGAGAGCTGCTGGGTGTGTGTGTGTGCGAGTGTGTGTGTGTGTGTTTTGTGTGTGTAATTTGCTGCATGTAGTATAAGTGTAATTTGGCATTTTGATTTTTAATTGTGCGTCCACACAAGCCGCTGGCATAGAAAAATAATTTTCAGCAACTGGCAGCCTTTAATTAAACCAGATCGGACAGCCGAGACATATGCATGCATAGACACATTTATATAGTTTGTGCGATTTGTAATTGTTGAAATTACAAGACTACACATGAAATTTGCATGTTATTAAGCGAGCTGCGTTGTTGTTGCTGTCTGCTGCCTGGAGATGTGCAAATACATCAAGTCGGAGGCGTCTGCCTCTTCTGCTTCTTCTTCTTCTGCTTCTTCTCTTCAGTTGCAAAGCCATAAATTGCTGCTGCAATTGCAATTGTCGCTCGGCTCTGCTCTTTGCTGGCGTTGTCAACACTTGAACACGCGCCAGCGACAGTCGAAAGGCAAAAAAAATATATATAAAAAAAAAGAAACCAGCCCGAAAATGATGCAACAGATTCTGAAAATTTGGCGCAAGAGATGCAGCAGCAGCAGCAGCAGCAGCTGAAGCAACAACAAGCAGCAGCCAGTTTATTTTTGTGCAATTACACAATGAGATAAGCAAAGCAAAAAAAAAGCATATAAAAGGAACTTAGTTGCAAGTGATGGACCTGAAGACATCCTCGAAACAAGGCCGACAAAGTCATAAAGTATTTGAGATTTTCAGAAAATGTTGTGAAAATTAAAAAAAAAATAATATTGTCATGGGAATTTAGCTGAAAATGGATATTTTTCGATTCTTGGCGTAGTTTTATTGCTCTAATATTTCTAAAGCTTAGATCTCTCTATAAAGAACTGTTTGTTTCACTGACTGACGGATTAATTAATTTAATTTAATTATTTAATTTATTAAGCACCAATCAGATCTCTGAATGCTCTTTTTTGCGCTTAGTAACTATGTTAAATATCGCCAGGCTTGTACAGGATTTTAACTAAGGCGGCGTTTTGGCTAATTCCACATGCAGCTGTGGAAAATGCGCGAAAAGCGTTCGTCTGAAACTTTTTTGTTCACCATTCGATAGGGCTCAAGTTTCATTCGCATAGATCTTTGTGATTATTGATGTGAGCCGTATTTCAACCATTCTTGGCTGGAAAATGGGGGCTAGGTAAAGTTTCTAGTTTCGTTCGAAACGCGTCAAACTTGTTTTAAACCCTTAGACCTTAAAGGAAGGATATCTTTACGCAAGTCACGCAAAGCTGGATATTACCCACTATTATAATATATATACTATGTAAGATATCTACATTTGCCTGTTACATATAGGCACAGAGTTGAGCTAAGCCGCTCTTTCCGCCTGTTTTTACAGGGTATAATAACAAGAACGTTGTTGCCAGCGTCTGACATCGCTAGCGTCTGCTGCTTCAGCTGCGACTGTCAACTGTCAGGCTTTTTTTACTGCTGCTGCTGCTGTTGTTGTTGCTGCTGTTTCACGCCATTATATTCGCAATATGATTATTATGCGAATGCAAAAGTGTTGACGTTGTCACGTTTGGGCCGCCCGGCTGCCTGGCCGCCTGGCTGCCTGTCAAGAGCGCGTACGAAAATGGCATTGACACAAGTGCCACATGCAGCGGCAAGTGGCAAGTAGCAGCAATTGCAACATGCAACTGCAGCATAGCCGACTAATTGGCTCATTTCTTTTTGGCCAACTCTCAATACAAGCACACACACACACACACACCCGCACACATACATGTTTAAATGGCTGCTGCTGCCTGAAACGGTCAGGCGGGAGCATTTGATGTGACCCTCATCAAAAGCGATTTAAGTGCGAGAGTCCGGCAAAAGTTTTACTCTGCCCTTGGCAAATGTGCAAATAACAAATGATTTTGGATTTGCCAGCACACACTTGTAAATAAAAGTGGACTCTGTCGGTGTGTGTGTCTACCTCTCTGTATGTGAGAGTGCATGTGTGTGTGTGTGCGTGTGTAATTATGTGTGGCATATACCAGCATGTTTGCCTTTGTTTTTATGCCTGTCATGGCCGTTGTATGCCCCTTGGTCAAATCAAACGTAAGCCACAATTAAAACATAAAACAACTAAGAGTGCTATAGTCGGGCATGTACGACTGTGACATACCCTAAACTCAGCGAACAGCTATTGTTTTAAATGTTCCAGTTTCCTTCTTGACATTCATATTCACAAATACATACACGAATATTTATATTCCGGTCCTCAAGATAGTTTAAGGGCTTAAATATGGTATTTAAAAATGTGAATATGTCATGCGAAAGGATGTTCATTTTAAAATGGGATTTTCCCAGTTTTTGGTAGGGAATTGAAGGAAATAAACGGAAACTGAAATTCTTATATATATATAGGTCTTATAATTTTCGTGTTATGCTAAAAAGAAAAACTCCAAAAATCGATAGTTATTGATATAATGAAAATGTGTAGATCGCCTCAGCTGGTCGTTCTGGTCAAGAATATAAATACTTTCTGGGATTGTCGATGCCTTCTGCTGCGTGTGACATACCTTGTTTAGAAACAGTATACCCCTTTTATTCATTTTCAATGGCTTCAGGGTATAAAACTACCAAGCATTCGACTGGCTTGTGGTATATGTATGTGTAGGTGTGTCCATGCGTATACATCAAACATATATTTTTTTTTTGTTCGTTTTATTTTTTGGTATCCTGTCGTTTGTTAAAGTAACAAGGGCCCATAATTAGTTCGAATTAGTTGCATCTGAGGTCTGCTTTTGGCAGCTGTGTCCAGATCTTGGGCTTCGCTTCGCTTCGCTTTTAAAACAAAGACCAAGTCGCCACTCGTTGTCTAGAGATTTTCAAGCATTCACTCAGACAAAACCGCCAACCGGCACCCACTTTGGACGCAGCGTAAGGGGGTATTTGACCCAAACCGACGGGTGAGTGGCCAGCGGAGCTATGTTGACGTTGACGTTGTCATAAATCCGCGCCCGTGCTCGTTCTCGCTCTGTTGAGGCTGTCAGTAATTAGCGCGCTCACTCAGCGCTGAACGCTCCTCAATCCCTTACCTAAAAACCCTCAAGCCCCAACTCTCAGCCGCAGCCTCAGTCCCGGTCCGCAAAGCTAACGAGTCACTTGTAAGAAAGCCAGAGCATCAATGGACCAGATAGCTGTGTGCAGTGATGCAGTGCTGCCGGCTTTTGAAAGGCACTTAAAGCTAGTTTTGGGATTGGCTTCTAAAGCCCAAGAAAGTAGCTAAGTTTTAGTTAACGTAAATGGACTGTCAAAATGCATGAGATATCTTTGTTTCCAGTAGTTGACTATTATCCGAATTTATAGATTTTTAGTTAGCTTCTTATGTAGACAATAATAAGGCTGTCGCTACATCTATATATGTACTATTTCTGATCTTTAGTTATATAGCAGTCGACATATATTTTTCTATATGCTCTGTTTGGTCTCTTGTCACTTCGATAAATATCGAGTATTTATATACGAAAGTAAGTTCAAATTTGGTCTCAAGGTTTCTTTTAATTATATCGATAATTATCGATAGGAAATATCGCATACTTTCTTAAATCTAACGCATTTGGTCTTCAGTCTCTTCTTCTGTTCTTGGAGAACATTTAAAACAATTTAGGACAGTAAAAGGGGTTAATACTTAATTCTGGTCGTTCTTTTCGCTTTTTGACAACATTAAAAATATAAGAAGAAATATCGATAATCGAAAATACTTGTTTAATGACAAATTTCACCTGCCGACAGCGTATCTAGTATCTAGTTTATTTTTCAAAAATCAATACGTATCATTCAATCGAAAAATCTGCTTTGATTTCAAAACAATGCCAATTATGTTTATTTTTCGAACGCATCGATAAATATCGATAACTATCGAAAATTACAATTATTTTACCCTAAGAAAATTCTAAAAATCGTCTGCTAAATTACTACGATAAAAATCGATTGTTGACTATCGGTAAATGTTTTTATGAAAATTTAAGAAAAATCTCAAAATTTGAGCTGCCATAAAAGGAGGCTAAACTGCCAGCACTATTTGGCTGGGACCGTGCCTGCAACAGACAGACGTCTGCAATTAGTGTGCAGCACTCGGGCAGGCAACTAGCGAGCACATTTAGTGGCCAATGCTGCTTCAACTTCAGCTGCCGCTTCTGCTGCTGCTGCAACAAAGTGGTTGCCACGCGAGGCGCCTTCAAAGCAGAGATGATGTGGCATAGTGTGGCATGACACCGATTCAGCGCGCGCAAACGGAGCATGAGCTCGGTTATGACTGACTGACTGACTGACTGACTGACTGGCTGGCTGGCTGACTGGCTGGCTGTCCGGCTGACTGACTGATACATTCATTTATATGGCAGGGAGCTGCTCTTGTGCACGTAGCCAGTGGCAGCCGCAGCAGCAACAAACAAGCCGCCACTTGACTTGCCAAACCAATTGGCGCTGCCGGCAACTGCAGACGCGCGCTGCCTTTGCATGTCAAAAGTCATCACCTTTATCGTTTTGCAGCATCTCGTGGTCCCTCGAAAGCCTGCCGCCCTTAGCCGCAGTTGGCAAGCCGGCAGCAGTAGCAGTAGCAGCAGCCATTTAGCCGGCTGCATTAGCTGTGGCAATATTATGACTGCAAGACCAGAGCTGGTGGGATTTTTGGTCGTGACAGCCAGTTGTCCTGGCAGTCAAGTATATTGTAATTCATAATCCTGCGATTTAGCTGGCATAAGACACAAAACGCTTTATTTCTTGTTGTGGTTGAGGCTGAGGCTTAAGTCTCTCTCGAATGCTCCAACGCCAGCTGCAGCAACGTCTTCGCCTTCGCCTTCGACTTCGACTCTCGGTCCAAAAAATTTTGACACTGATTGTGTTTGTACTTGGGCGGATCCTTGGCTGGGTAGTTGTTGGCTGGGCGTTGGGTGGCATTTTAAGCCGTTAAGCACTGAAAATATTTCCATTGCCTTGGGTATAGTTGACGCGCTGCCTGGGTAAGTGGTGCTTTGGGCAAAGTGGTCACAATTATGGGTTCAATGTTTCCACTTGGATGGGAGTGGGACGCGCCTCATCGGGCATATCATGGCCCAAGCGCTGCTTATCGCTTAACCAAACAGCTTTTAGCGGTGCGAGTTATTGAAAATGCGACAGTTTTGTTGTTTATGTTTTTCAAATAGGTTTTTCTCTTTAATTATATATGTATGCTTCACTTCATCTTGTTTCTTGTCCCCATATACATACTTACTTTCCTTTGACATTTGTATTTGTATTTTTTTTTTACATTCATATTCTGTATTCGCTTAACTAAAATGTACACATAACGCAAAAACGAATTGCGAGCCGCTCGGCTCGTCCAAAAGCCACCACAATGTTTAGGCATAGTCCATATACAGTCATACAAATACATATACATATATATATAGTCGATAATCGTAATAATATATCATTTTGAGTTTGTTTTCATATTTTGTTCTGCGTATTTACAATAATTTACATTCATATTAAGCACATAAAGTTGACAAAAGGTCGATATCTCTTGGTATCGATATCATGCTGTAATCGATCTAACAATATTTTGTAATCGATATATCGACATTAAACGATCAATGTATTAATTTTTGGTTTTCGATAATGTTTTTATCGGCCTATCGGTATTTCGATAGACTTGCTTTGATAATTTGCTACGGCTATATTCACTGTACAGCACCTGCTTTCCGGTTACCGGCTTTCGATATACGATTTTTCGAATTTTACTTAACAATTAGGTAGTTTAATTATTGTTCTCTCTGTCTCGACTGCTGCATACCCCATTTTTCTGCTCTAGTTCATCGAACCACTTAAATTCTCTTTTGCGATTTTTTATTTTTGACTTTCTTTGGTCGCCTCTCTTGGGTTATTTACATGCTGATCCTCCTGCCGCTGCTGCTAAATGATATACATAATTTATATATATATATATGTATCCAAGTCCTTCGTATAAATTCTGTAGAGTTATCTAACGGCTGTAGCCGGCCTGCTGCGCATATATAAAAATAACTGTTTTGCTATCATCTGTCGTTATCTCTGTCTGGCATACACTAAACATTCGTCACGCCCAACTTGGCCAGATTCCCGAGCGTTATGGCATCTCCCGGCTGCAGTCGCAGCGCCGCCTTATAACTAGCCGCCGCATGATTCGTCCGTCCCAGCAGATGTAATATCGCACCCAAATTCGTGTGAGCGTGTGCATCATCCGGACGCAGGGCGACAGCCTGGAGCGAGCAGTTAAAAAAAATAAGAGTTCTATTAAAACCATTTCGGGTTCATTGAATAGATCCTTGCTCACCTTGCGATACCACAGCTCCGCCTCGACTTTGCGATCGAGCAGGCGGAGTGAGGTGGCCGCTGCCACCACCAGAGCATAGTCCGTGGGCGCCAGCTCCGCAGCGCGTCGATGATAGACGGCGGACTCGTGATGTCGTGACTGCAGCTCCAGGAATTCAGCTAATGTAGCAAGAAAATCAAAAAATACATTTGTTAGCAATAAATAGATAAGGAACCGTGCGCAACTACCCACCATAATGGTGATACACGCTGGCCTGTTCCGGCGCCAGTTTCAGCGCGCGCTTGAACCACATTTCCGCTTCCGAGGCGCGACTGCTCTACAGAGAGAAAATAAAGCTAAATAAACAACATCAACTGGCAAACAGCATTTTTACGTACATTTCTGGCCAGCGTTATGCCGTAGCTGAGATGCGCCGCCACCTGATTGGGCTGCAGCTCCAGTGCGGCGCGATGATGCCGTTCCGCCTCGTCCCATTGCTGTAGACGCCCAAAGACATCGCCAATGCGCTGATACAGCACTTCGCGTTGCTGCAGCGGCGTCGGCAGCGAGGACAGTGCCTCACGGTACACAGCCAGCGCGCGCTGTAGCTTGCCCTGCTCCACGTAAAGTGCGCCCAACTGCAGATACGCTGAGCTTCGGGCCTGGTCGTGTGCACTACGATCGCGCACCGTTGCACCCTCTAGCGTGGCGCCGACTTGCAGTATCTCGATGGCTTGCTGACGCTTGCCCAGCGCAATGAATGATATGCCCAGATTGAGGTAGGCCACTGTGGGAGGAGAATAGTTAATGTATAAGTATAAAAAAGTTCGACTAAATGCCTAAAATATATAGAATAGTTTGTTTGGTTTGAGTCGCTATGCATTGCGTAGTTTGAGTATATCACGTTTTTGTATTCGAGCACTTTGAGTATGTGCAACAAGTGGTTCGAATACTTTGAGTATATATATATAGATTGATTCAAAATCATGGAGCATATTTGTGTTAACTAGCTTTAAACTTGCACAATATACTTCGAGTATATATCATTTTAAGTAGGAGTAGTAGAATACATCATTTTGAGTAGTAAAAGTGCATGTGTTAAGTAGTTCGAGTATTAAGGTTAGTTCGAGTAAATGTATAGAGTAGTTAATCGCTAAAGAGGGTAAAAAGAGTATTTGTGTAAAGTATTTTGAGAACTTCATGTATATGTAAAAAGTATATTTTTTATGATTTTACTTAGAGTACGTGTGTTAAAAAGCTTGAGTATTAAGAGTGTCTTGGATATCTAAAGTATATGTGTTAAATAATTCAACACTCAGTCTCTAGCCAGAAAAGTTTGAGTATATCGAGTAGTCTTTGTATAATTAATATATATGTTTAAAGTAAGTTGAGTATTTAGAATGTATCTATAAGAGATTTTGGATTTTTAAAGTATATGTATCGAATAATTTAACATTCAAAACCTCTAGACAGAATGCTTTGAGTACATTGAGTAGTCTATCTATAGAGAATCCTAATACTTGGAGTATTTATGTAGTGTAGTCTCAGTATATCAAGTATTTATAATGAGTAGTTTAAGTACTTAAGGAATATTAAAGTATATTTGAAGTTGTTATTAGTAAAGTAGGTTATAAATATATTTAAAGCTATTGATTAGTTTTCCCGTTGCCTATTCATTTAAATCACTCACCTGCCAGGCTTGGCCGAAATTTGATGGCGCGCTGAAAACACTCAACGGCTGACTTGAAGTCCTGTTGGTTCTGATGCAGTATGCCCCTGCAAGTGAATGAAAGAGAAAGCGCTTAAGAAAAGGGAAACGAAAGCGAAAGCGTTGCCATTATATGTATAATTGACGGCTGCTGAACTTGTCGCGTACTTCTGCCCCCAACTCGAGATCTAATTAAAGCGCCCTGCGGCAGGCGGCGGCCACTTGACGGCGCCTAGAAATCTGTCAAGTATCTGACAGTCAACGCGTCAAGTGAAAGGCGCAACGAGTGGGCCAGCCCAAGACGAAGTGGGCCATACTTAAGATTGCTCAGATTTATCGAATTAGTTAAGCCAACAAATGCAGTTGGTTCTTACAGAACGGGGAAGAATATAAATAAATGCATTACGGTTGCAAAGGAAAGGAACTAGGAGCTGGTTGCAGTATTTTTTTATTTTTTACCGATCATATCTATGGCATAACTATAATATACCCATTCGTATCGGCGACCTTCCATAAATTTCTCATCACTGAGACCTTAATTCACACACACACGGCTATAATAATCTAGTTACTGTTCAGGTATATGTGTACACCTTTGCTCACCTCTCGAAATGATAAATTTCGCATCCAAATTCTAATACACTCGGCAAGTGTAAAAGAAATCAAATTACACGATTCGATGATTTCAGGTATCGCTGTTTGGTGTTTGGTTGCGTAGCGCGCTCTACACGGATGTCCTTGTATATATACATATACATAGGTATACCTCCCACCGCCCACCCTCCTGCCACGCCTTCTCCCCGGCAAATACAGGTAATATAAAGAATTTCGCGTGCTTTTTTTCTTCTCAGCAGCAGCAGCTGCAAATGTCTGTCTGAATAGATGGATGGGGCTGTCCTTGCAGGCTTCTAGAGCAGCTCCATGACAGAGTACAGGATATTCAAGGGGTGAGGGGTGAGGTCGTGTGGATGGGTCGGGGGGTGGGGGGGGGGGGGTTGGGTGCGGTAATCAGTCAAGCAAGCAAACGAATACGAATGCCGCTAGCATTTGCTATTGATGGCTTGATCGCAGTAAATAATATAGAATGTGCAAACAGCTGTTTATCCTTTGAGCGCGAAACAGGAAATAGCATCTACAACCCCTCCCCCCCTTTGTATATACAAACTCCCCTCCCCCCGGGGACAGCCTTGTGCTGCTGACAACATTGATTTTCGATTAGCGTGGGGCAAACATGTCACGCGGTTGCTTCCTGCGTACCGTTTGTGGCTGCTCTGGCTCCCGTCGCCCCCCGTCCCTCTTGTTGTTGCTATTTAATGTTCTTGGACATTGAAGGGTTTCGGCGCCCGGGGCTAATTCACGTATTCCTTGTGCAGCGGGAGAGCCAGGATATGACAGCAGCCATAGCAATGTGACCCGATTCTGAACCATTGACTTTTGAGTACTTTGACATTAAACAGCGCAGCCGGCTGTCCAAAGTTGAGGGGGGGAGGATGGTCGAGCGGCTTAGCCGCCAAAATCGCATGCAATAATCTGGCATGCAACAAGGCTCCACTTGCGGCACTCGACAGGAGTCGCAGGCGGCAAATAAAAAAAAAACAGAAAAAGGGAGAAAAAAAACACAGCGAGCATACAAAATGACGCACTGAATATTCAAAGCACAACTCCGCGTGCAGTTTTTATACGCTCTCCCACTTTCAATACCCTGTAAGGCGGAAATGAGCTTTGTGGGATATAACCCTTTTGTTGTTGTCTATAAAAAAACTCCTTTTCGATATGTTAGAAGCTAAAACATGCTAATTTGGCATGAATCACAGCCTGTTTCTGTGTTATAAATGCATAAACGTATACACAGATTCTATATTTTGAAGAAAACAAGTTAAGCCTTGAGATCTTTTGGGAACTTCTTCAGATTGCAGAATATTGCATTTATTTCAATTACCAAATGAGGTCGAGACTTTACATCAAAGCCGGAACGGAAGCGTTTATATTAAGGAGCGTTCACTGTAGTTCAGACAATTTTTAAGGCTTAAAACTTGTGTCTTAACAAGTCCAAAATGCTTTACGACAACTCAGCCTACTGTTAAATGTGTGTGCGATGAAAGGGGTATCTCGCAGTCGTGCAGCTGGCAAATGCAACTTACTGCCGTGTTTATTTCTAGTTGCAGCAACTAAAACACTTGTTGTTGCTGTTGTTGCTTGTTGTTTTTGCATGGCATAGAATTTTTTGGTTGTTGCTGCAGTTGGCTTTTCTTTGCTGTCTCGTCGCGTCGCATCGCATAGCTGCGAAATATGCGCAATGAGTGAAAATGCAATGCGAACCGACAACAGAGAAAGCAGCACGCTTACAGACTTTGTCAGACGTTGACAGACGAATGGGTTGGGCTGCTGGTCTGAGGGTTGACAAAAAGAACAGGGCTCCTTCCTGGAGGCTAGAGTGTGAAACGTGAAGGACTTTTGTTGAGTCGAGCAGCGCCGGGAAAAGTATGCAATGAAAAAGTGAGCAGCATGAAATGCGCATAGTTCTGCAAAAGGCGTATACATATATATAAAAAGAAAAAAAAAGGGGAATTTTCCCAAACCCTGCTCCCTGCCGCTGCTGCTGCGTAAATACCCTTTTGGATGCCGGCAAGAGAGCCTGCGGAATACAACAAAATGGGCTTCATTTGACAGCTTGTTGGGCATTGTGCTCCATCCCGGCTGCATTACGGCCATAACAGTGTCTAGCTGCAGCGCTCGACAGCCAGCCTTGAGCATCAAATTGGTCCCACTAAATGCGCATACCAGCTACAGGCCAAAAACACAGACACAGATAATGAAAATGGCTGCGTGGACTCAAAAAAAAAAAAAAAAACGATGAGGAAAAAGATGAAAACAGGCTGCCATTTATCCGAGCACTTGAAGCGTGCTAAAGCGTTGTGTGTCGCATGTCATGCGGGACAGCAGCTCATCTAACGGCAAACATCCATGTTAATAACACTAGCTAAAAAGGTTGGGCAACAAAATAACTGAGCGTAGTTGGGCAGAATACAAGTGTACAACAATTTATCTTCATCGATTACTGATATTTTTCTATGTAAATTAAAGCTGACAAATAGTTAAACACTTTATTTAACTAGTTGATAGTTAGTATCAATTATTTAATCATTAGAGCTTTATGGCAATCTACCAACTGAAATGCATTTTGATTTTTCTGCCAATAGTGCTCATATTAAACTTAAAGAATTATTTCTTTAAAACTTATTAATTTTACATTTTCTTTAAGTTTCATATTAGTTAGTTATTTAAGATAATATTATTTAATTTAGGATAATATATAAGTAAATAATTGTTCTATGCATTCCTGAATAACTTGAGTTTTTTATAGACCAAACCTTACAAGTTCCTTGAGATTTTACAAAGCGAGCAACTCTCAGTTTCTAGAAACTTGTTGACTAGTGTAAAGGTAGCCCGCAAAGCGACACTCAGTTGGCTATCTGAGGAAATGTCTGCTAAGTGCTCAACTAGTTGATATACTCACAGATTAAAGTGTACGTCCGCCATGTTGGGCCTGTACCGGATGGCCTCCTGCAGCACCTGTTTGGCCTCCTCGTAGCGTGCCTGGGAGCTCAGCACGCTGCCCAAATTGCCCAGCGCTGTGTGGAAACTGAAGTTGCAGCCAAATTGTCGAAAATCTAAAAGCGACTTGCGACTCACCTTTTGGCGGATTGACGTTAATAGCGCTGCGAAAGAGACTCTCCTCGTCCCGCCAGTCGGCATTGCGACGCACAGTTCGCACACACAAGGCGACGAGCAGCACGCTGAAGCCGACCAGGAGCAGGAGACGGCGTGTCCTGGATGCGCGGGCGCCAACAGCAGCACCACAAGCCAGCAGCTTGGAGACGCCATAGCCAACGAGCAGGCAGAAGCCGACGCTGGGCAGGTACAGCAGACGCTCGGCCACCACAAAGCCCACATAGAAGAAGAGATTGCTGGCGGGCAGAAAGGGTAGCGTGAGAAATGCGCAGGACATGAGCAGAATGCAGGCGTTGCGCGCGGCGACAGACATGCCGCCCAGCATATAGTCCGTGGAGGAGCTGGAACCGGAGCGGCAACCGGAGGCGGAACTGGAGCTGGAGCAGCTGCTGGTGCTGCAATTGGAGCTGGTGCTGCTGCTGCTGCTGCCGCTGCTCTTGTTGCTGGCCGTTGTGCTGTTGCTGCAGCTGCTGCTGCTGCGCGAGCCGCGGAAGGCCTTGTGCAGCGCCAGGCTGACGGCGGAAGACACGAGTTGTGGCTGCGAATGTGTGTGCGGATGCGGATGCGGATGCTGATCGCCATAAACATAGGCGCCATTGCTGTTGTTGTTGTTGCAGTCGCTGCAGGGCTGCTTCGCGTAGGGCAGCGCCGCCTGCTGATAGGCTGCCTCAAAGGCTTGGTACTTGTTGCTGTTATTGTTGTTGTTGTTGTTGTTAGCGGCCAGTCGCTTGCGCTTGGCGCGCGACTTGCGTCCCACCTTTTGTATATGATACTGCGGATAGCCGACGCCATTTACACCTGCCACATCCGCATAGTCGCTGCTGTGCAGCAGCACCTTGCAGCCGCGCCAGGCCACGCCCAACAGCACAGTGTAAAAGCAGGCGGACTGCGCGTTGCGTCGATCCCAGAGCGTTGTCACGCGCGGCAGCGCATCCATGCCCCAATCGAAGCTGAGCACCTGCGGCTGCAGCAACAGCTTCAGATTGACAACGGGCAGGTGCAGAAATGTCAGCAGACGTGTCCAGGTCGAGGCGGTCCGTGCAATGGGATTATCAGCACTGGAGAAGGCGCTCTGCGGTCCAGGGACCACGACCAGGCGATAGTAGGCGCTGCAGCAGAGCGCGCCCAGCACAAAGCACAGCGAGCGGAGACGTTGCTAAGGAAAAAAGAGATGGGTAAAGGTATAAATATATAAATAAGGATAAAGAGAGAGAGAGAGAGAGAGAGATAAAGATCGAGCTAAAAATAGAGATATGGATATGGATATGGATATGGATATGGATATGGATATGGATATGGATATGGATATGGATAGGAATAGAAATAGGAATAGGAATAGGAATAGGAATAGGAATAGGAGTAGGGATATGGATATGGATAGGGATAGGGATATGGATATGGATATGGATATGGATATGGATATGGATATGGATATGGATATGGATATGGATATGGATATGGATATGGATATGGATATGGATATGGATATGGATATGGATATGGATATGGATATGGATATGGATATGGATATGGATATGGATATGGATATGGATATGGATATGGATATGGATATGGATATGGATATGGATATGGATATGGATATGGATATGGATATGGATATGGATATGGATATGGGTATGAAATATAAAATATGGAATATGGAATATGGAATATGGAATATGGAATATGGAATATGGAATATGGAATATAGAATATAGAATATGGAATATGAAATATGGAATACGGGATATGGGATATGGAATATGGAAAATAAAATATGGAATATAAAATATGGAATATAAAATATGGAATATGGAATATAGAATATGGAATATGAAGTATGGAATACGGGATATGGAATGTGAAATGTGAAATATCCAATATGAATTATGAAATATGAAATATGGAATATATGGATATGGATATGGATATGGATATGGATATGAAAGTAAATACTGTTTTATATTTATAGACAAGCATGGATCAGTCTCACCTTATCCACCTGTCCGCTAAGACCGCGCATCACATCGAACGCCGCGCACACGAGCAGCGCGGTTATCGCCGTCTCCTTGCAGAGGAGCGCCGCTAGCGCAAAGAGGAGCGTGGTGGCCAGTGCGAGCCATTGCCGCGGATCGGCTGATTCGCGCCAGCGCATGTGCCGCATATAGCTGAGGTACGTGAGCAGATAGCAAACACAGGCGGCCACATCTGCGCGTCCCACGACGCCTGCCACCGCCTCCGTGTGTATGGGATGGGCGGCAAAGAGGGCACCCGCGGCCAGCACCGCCCAGAACGAGGCGAGCAGTGTGCGTGCCACACGCACCACCAGAGCCGTTGCCACGCAGTGCAACAAATTGTTGCCCAGATGAAAGCCCCACGGCGCAAAGCCACCGGCCAACAGATAGTTCAGCCGGAAGCTAAGCACGCACAGTGGCCGCCAGGAGCCGTGCGAACCGCTGTCCGTCAACGGTGTGCCCCAAAAGTCATTGCCAAAGCTGCGCTGCCAGCTCGAGCCACCAGAGACGTCCGCATTCGCCAAAATGGCGCGTCTGTAAGGCAAAATATAAAAATCGAAAAATTAACAGAAATGTATCTCAAAAGCTAAACAGCTCAATAGAAAATTAGTTTTAAAATTTTTTCAAAATTTATATCATCAAAAATGTTTAAATTTTATATGCAGAACTTATCTGGAGGTCGAACCAGGTTCAAAATGTCGTAAAACTTCAAAAATGGTGCAGTTTTGAGAAAGTAATGCGAGTTTAAATTCAATGTATGGCATTTGTAAGGGACTTGGTGCGAAATATTTAAAAAATTCAAACACTTTTTTCGCATACGAAGAGAATTTTCTAGAGAATGGCGAACTTTACAAGACAAATTTGTTTGTCAAAGATTTTTGGGCGTGAGTTTCTTGATACGCTGTCGTATTTGTGGCTGTTGATGTTGATTGTTTTCAGCCTGAAAATTTGTCGAGAAATTTTTGTTTATTGAATAGAATGACCTGAAACAACGCAGCCCCCGTTGCATGTTTTTGCACTTTTGTTCCGAGCCACACTGACAGCCTGATACGATCCGCCACAATGTACAAGAGCGGGGTTGTGTGGGGGGAGGGAGAGGTGAATCGCTGTTGTCACTGTGTCATCGGGCTTTCCAAAACGACAACATCATTGGCTCCAGTTGCTGGTTATGTGGGGGCGGTTGCTTTTGTGGAAGCACACCTGGACACTTTTGCACGCACAGCAGGCGGACTATGTGGGATTTTGGTGAGGTATTCGTGACAGAGAAAGCAGCGGAAACCCGTAGAGCAGCTCGTGCCATGTCTCTATTGCGGAATGATGTTGCCGTGTTGCTGTGGTTCGCATAAACAAATGCCACTCTAATGCCGCACAAAGTCGCCTCGAGTCGCCTTCTTGTCAGCCAGTCAGCCGCAGCGTGTTCTATGTAGCAGTGTGTACCATATACATATATAAGTGTGCATATATATTTGTGAGTGTGTGTGTGTGTGTGCCTTGAAATTCGATTTTAAGTACCAGTGAAATTCCATTGCAGTAACCAGGCATGCCACATGCCACATGGCAACTCGCCCCAATTTCAGCAATTTTTACTTTATTTTATTTTTGTCTATTTTTTTTTTAGACATTTAAGATTCTCACAGCGTGTGTGTGTGTGTGTGTGTGTGTGTGTGTGTGCGTATTTGCTCTTCAGTTAAATACATAAATTTGCCCGAAAGCTTAAAGGTTGGTGAAGAGTTGGTCTTGATTTAGCTGCTTACCTGTCGTCATAGACAAAGCCCGCATTAAGTGTGTTCAAATATAATACGAAAGCCAGACCGCAGCACAGCAGCGAGGTGTAGTCCATGCTGTAAGAGAGCAAGAAGAAGAAAAAGAAAATAGAGTGTTAATTTGAGTAAATATTTATCTGGCAAAGAAACTTCATCAATATAGTTTTAGCAGCAAAGAAACTTAAAAAATATCAGAATCTTTATTTTATATCGACAAATTCTCTAGTTAAGAAAATAATTTGAGAGTTTATTGTAAAGAGTTTAACAGATAGTTAAATATATTAATAGATTTTTTATTATTATAAGCCATGGTAGCCACCCTTAAAAAAAAAATTCTGACGGAATTCTGGGACTAAAATCTGTGCTATCCACAATAAAAATAAATCCCGAACGAATTATGGGAATATAATCCAAGATATCCTTATGAAAAACAAATTCCAATGGAATTTTGGAATTGTTATCTTTGCTTTCCATCCTAAATACAAATTCCGATGGAATGGTATTTAGTGTATATTTGAATCTGAAGGCGACTAATTGAAAAATATATAAGATCTATATAGCAAACATTTATACAAATTCGATGCGTAATTGGGATACAGATAATGGGAGACAATAATTTGAATAAAATTGAGTCACTTTTCCAGATATAAACATCGCAAGAACCAAAATATTTTATTATTAAATATCAGAAATGAAAACTCAGTAATCTCTCGTAAACTTTTTGACTACTTAAATGTTATACACTTTTCTTTTGGGTTCTCCTTAAGAATTTTATTTAAATATTTTCATTTTAGAATAAAGTTTTTATGCACATGCATCGATTGGGAATTGTTTGCGTATAAGTTCTTGTTATGATTGCTTGAGGGCACATATGGCATGCTGCCTAGCACTGTGGCTTAAATAATTATAAGCATTTCAATAAGTCGTATTTCGTCTATTTTTTTTTTTTTAACCATTTACCCATTTTGTTCTCTGCTTTTTTTTTGGCTTTTCATGATTGTTGTTGTTGCCGTCGTTTTGCCAACGGCTGCTGTAGACGAGACAAAAAAATTGAAACAAGAGTTTGTGGCAGTAGCTTTTCCTTTTATGTGAAAATGTGCAGGTAGGTTGCATTCATGGCGCTTCCTCTTGGCATTTGGACCTCAGCTGACGGCAGTTGGCCAACCCGTTGATGATGTTGCAGCAGCCATTACACATAATGAGCGCCAGCCGGGGCAACAGGACGATGCTGTTGCTGTTGCTCCTGTTCCTGTTGTTCCTGCTGCTGTTGCTGTCTCTATGCACATTTGTTGCTGCGGTTGCCAACGTCAACATGTGGATTCCACCCCCCCTTGAGCACACCCCGCGCTCCATTCGTTCGTTGACATTAAAAGTCGCAACCGTGGCAGTTGTTGCTCTAACAGCCAGACAATAAAGGCTATCAACAACGTTATGCTTGTGCATGTCTCTGGACCCGGCCTCACGTTGCAACGTTTGCTGCTCTTGATGCACCAAATAATGAACACATGCCGCCGCTCCCCCAGCCTCATGTGGCGCTCACCGGCACATTAAGCCGTTCCCCTTGACTGGCAAGTCACCCGCAACAGTCGGCTAACAGTCCACACTCCAATTTCCCACCGTCCCTTTACGCTGTTTGTTGCGTTTTTTTCCTGCGCTTTTGTGTGCATGCTGGCTCATTTCTTCCCTTTGTATACCCTGTATCCATTACAAATTGGTTTAGCAGAGGGTACGGCTAAGGTATATACTCTGATTGCATAAAGAATGTATCAGACGTAAGCAGCATCAATAGAAGAACATTCCATCAATTTACATCATCAATTTCCATAAATATAGTTTCTTGTAATCTTTATTAAATATTTCTCAAAGCTCTGAAACGAGTCGATAATAATCGATTTCTAGTCGCATTCTGTTAAGTTAAGCTTGCGAGCCATATGATCTTAAATGTAGATTATTATTTACAAACATAAAGTTTATTTCCTCTATATTACTTTTGTTAAAACAAAATCTTTGCTCTAAAGCAATAATTATCGATTTCCAACTTCATTTTTATAGTTATGAGCTTTAGGATCAGCAATTTATTACACTGTCAAAAATTTTAGCTATCGTATACCATTCCAATAAAGTTCTTTATAATTTTTTAACATTTTTAAAATTCGCTGAAAATCGATAAATATCGATAACAAATTGCATAACTATCATAAAGAATTTATTACAAACGCAATCATAACAAAAGTTTCTTCTGGTTACCGAGCCTAGTCGAACACTGCTTTAAGCCTAATTGCAGGGTATCTCATAGTCTCTTACTCTACCCGGCAGAATTGTCAGTTTGTTTTGTTTGAGCATTTGCGGTTAATTATTTTTTTGGTCCTGCCTAAGCCCGCGAGCTAGCAATCCCAAGCCGAGTGAATTGCGCCCTAAAAATCAATGGGATGAAATGAGTCCATTTTGTTGACCGTCGCACAACTATATTATCTATTTGTGTCTGTATGTGGCATACTTTTGGTGGCCAGAGACATGCACGTAATAAGCAGTTGGATTAGGTTCTCCCAGGGTCTGGCTGGCTGATGGGGTGGCTTAGTTTGTGTGCCGGCAAAGTCCTGTTGGCAAGAGATTTCGCATTATGCACGAGGGGCCCCAAGCGGCTTATGTGCAAATTAGCAGCATTCAATATAACCAACACCCGTCCAGATGCCGCACCACAACCTGCCGGGATGCTCGAGAAGCAGGCGAAAAAATGCGAGTAACACACAAAAATTGCTTTGCTAATGAGCCATAATGATGAGCTTTGCTTTTGCTCGGCCGTTGACTGTGTCAGCAAAGTCGAAGAAGAAGCAGCAGCAATAGTAGTTGTAGTGGTAAATGATGAGGAAGACCAGCTGCCTCCTCACACAACCAAACCGCCCCCTTCCCCCATCACCGAGTGGACAACAACTTGTCTGCAGTGGGAGTGGGGGGCGGGGGGGGCAGCTTTGTGTGCGCCTGATTGATTCGCTTCCAAGCCATTGGCTGAGACTGCTTAACATACTCATCAGCCTAATCATCATCAGCATTATCAAGCTCATTATGATCCCTATCGTCATCATCATCGTCATCATTATCGTTATTATTAACACATTTAAAAAGCCGCTCGCCTAGCAATTATCTACATATAATTGGGCAGCATCTCATCAAATGAACTTTGTTCTTCGCACGAACTGAACTGAACTTTGAACGTTGTTTGCTTGGCTCGCCAACTCTTCTGGCCAACCACATGCACAGGGGCGTAGGTAGAAATTATTTAGCAGGGGTTACTAATGTTAAGGCAAGCACTTAAGAAATAATACGCAAGCATTTTCTAAAGTTTTGGCTTACTTTATCCTCAATTTACTAAGATGTTAGGGACCTTTAGCCTAAATGGCTCAAGCTGTATTTGTTCTTAAAATCAATCTGTTGCTGCGTAGATATTAGCTAATATATACTTGTAGTCCATTCTTGTTTATAAATTGAGCTCTATATGACTCGAAGTGTAATATATAATTAAGCCATATTTTGTCCAAAATATAGTCTTAGCTAGAGGTACATTTTAACATGATTTATTTTAAAGCTTCTACCCATTGAAAATGGAAGGAAAAATTATTTTCTATAAATTTTTCTTTACGTGCTGGGGAAACTTAAAATTAATTCTACATTTCTTTTCCACTTTCACAAGCTTTTATGAAGGAACTACTTAGGAACTTTCGAGAAAAATGTGCAGAATTTAAATGATCCATAAGGCCAAATGCAAGGGACTAAAGATGATTCTTATTTATTCTTGTTAGTATTAACTTAATAGCTTTGAAAAAAAAATTGAAATGAAGCTTCAGCAATGCCGAACTCTGCTTTTGATGGAAAACTTTCAGGCTGTAGAGAATAGAATAGAGAAATTGTAGGAAATCAGAAGTTTATCTCTCTTATTCTCGTTTCTTTCCAATTCAGGTACAGGGTATTCTCTAGCCGAGCACTTTCACATTTTATCTCCAATTTCCTTTTATTGTCTTTTTATACAGTTTTTTATTTTTGTGGAGAGGTTGGTTAAAGCTCCAAAATCCGCAACCCCTGCGTTCGCCGCTGCTCGCTCATCATGTGTAACAACTTAATTCTTGGCACACACACAGACAAACACACACACACTCAGACACACACACACCCAGCGAGACATGTTGAGCCCATCGCTGTGCCTATCGAGCCCAGTAGGCAGCTGGCATTTTTTTTTTTTTTTTTTGGTTTTTTGGGCATCTGGCGGCGTAGCTTGGGCCATTTTATCGCTCTGGCCATAAATCATGTTTTATTTTTGCAATTAGCACTGCCACACAATAAATTACTGGCTTTTCATTGTCTCGAGCGGTTGCGAGGATACGTGAACTTCAGTACTTGGCCACAAATTGTTGGCCAAGACGCCGGGGCTCACAGTTTTTGTTGTTGTTGTTGTAATTGTTTGCCCATTTGAATGTTGAAGGTTTATTGTTGATGAAATAAGCGCGAATTGTCTGAGTGTGTCACACTTTAAACATTGTTTACACAATTCGCTTTGCAGCTTATCTAATGGCTGCCAGTTGGCACTTGCCATACCCTGTAACCATTGTAATTAGGTAAATAAAGTTTAATTGCTTTTGTGCGAATGTATGTTACGAACAAGTAAAGACCTCTTCGACTCCAGAATGTCAGCTTAAGAGTTGAGTCTAGGTCTAGATATGCCTCTCCGTGCTTCCGTCCGTCCGATTGCCTGTATAAAGTCGTCCATCTCACTGCCAGAAGCACATATATGTATCATAATTAATATAAAGGTTCTTGTATACCAGATATACTCAGATCACTTCATTTAATTAATTTGATCGAAATCGATATATATCGATAACCAGCTTCTTTATTCTTAGCATAAATGAAATGTCATAAGCAGCCCAAGATTGTTGCCACTAAACGGTAATTATCGGTGTTGAACAGTTATCCCAAAATCGATAATTATCAAATTGCGGATGTATTGACACAAATCGATAAATTTAGATTTTATAGCCTCGCTTTCTCTGAGACCTCCAATTGGAGACTGAATATATGGAAAATTCGGTTTTTCATAACCTCACAACAACTACATGGTATCTTTCAGTCGCACACTTTTGACTGTTGCACACTCACTTGTTTTTATTGCCGCTGTACCGCATCTGGGCCTGTGACCTAGTAACTGCTGTTGCCCCTAATGGTTTTTCTGTGCGGCCCCCTCCCTCCCCAGCCCGCCTGCTCTGTTGAGCCGCCTTTGACATTTTCGCGATGTTTCCGTTTCCGGTGGCAAGGTGTGTGTTTGCCAGTTCATGTTGTTGCCTCTCATGTCACAAAAACTTGAGCCGAAGGTCGAAGCCGTCGTCTCGATTTGCAATGGATTCGCTTTTCAGTTCTTCCCCTCTGTTCCACTTTCGCTCTCCCTCTTTTGGTATTTTCTTCGCCAATGAACCAACTTATAAAAGGGCTTGCATTTGCTGTGCCACAATTAGCCAGCTCTGTGCGTGTGTATGGGTGTGTGTGCGCTCAGTGACTTTGTGGGGTATTAAAATTCAAAATTAATTGCTTGGCGCGCCAAACACAGCGGCAGCAGCAGCAGCGGGCACCAAAAACATGCCAAAAAGTGGGTGGCAGGGCGGGGCTTTGCTCCACAAACACACACAGAAAAAAAATCTATGGAAATTAGAAAGTGGCGTCGCACTCGGGAGACTAATAGACGTGAAATTTAAGCGCATTGAATTAATTTCAATGGAAGCACAACACACACACAGTCTATATATATATATATATATATACATGTATATATCGAATATATATGCAATGAAGTCATTTCGCTCTCCGGGGAACTATATAATTTTTGGGGTAGCTGCTTGCCTCCCAATATGCTGACAAAACTATAATTAATAGGCGTTTTTATTTCACTTTGCCTGATTATGCACACTATTAATTATATGGCGTCAGGCTGTTTGGGCCCCAACTGTGGCCAAAAGGGGTTAACTGCCTCCAAAAAATGGTCACACTGTCCACCTATGCCAATATTAACCCCATGCATGTCCATATAATGGGGCTGAGTACATAACCAATCATTTGCCACACAAATTGCTGACGAATAAAGCTAAATATTCTTTTGGGTGAGGCGCCTTTTTTCTTTGTTCTTTGCCAGAAAGCGAAAGTCCATTATTATGCGCCAAAAAGTATGCAATGCTTTTAGTTCACACATGTAGATTTAGACGTAGCATGAACTGAGCAAAAGTGGGTTAAATAATGGTTAGCTTTCCTGTGCCGCAGTCTCTATACTCTCCAGGCAAGTTATTTGAAGCTTATCCCATATATGTATAATTGCGAAATGGATACAAAATTAAATTACGTGAATGTGCTTATCATATGGGAATTCCATTATGATTTGGTTACATGTAACTGATAGAGCCAAAGGCAGCAGCTGCATCAAATTTCAGCATGATATCAATGATGTAAGCTGAGTTCACATAGTTAGAAATGAATTAATGGATGTTCATAATAACTCGATTCTGCTTATGGGAATTAAATATGCCTTTCAGTACGAAGTCGTCTTCAGTCAGGACTGGCAGTTCTTCTGCCTGTTGAAGGGTATCAAAATACGCCAAACCGGACATCAAAATAATGAACGGAAAGGTAAAGTTGTGTGAGTACCGTAAAAATGCCGAAAACGTTTTAAAAATGAAACGATTACACCATTGCGGCTTGCAAACGACCAAGTTATGATAATGTTTGGCCAACTAAACTCGTTTAGCCAGCCAAATACGAAGCCAACAGAAAAAAGGCAAGCTTCACAGACGAGTGTGCGTGTGTGTGAGTGGGTGTGTGTGTGTGTGTGGGTGTGCTCTCACGGATGCGGCTGTGCAGAGGTAAGCCCAACGGCAAGTGCGCAACACATGCAAACATGAGCCGGCGACTACACAATGCCCAATGGCCCATTGGGCGCATTGTGAGAGCCGGACTTAAACTGCCCGACGCTAGGGGGAGGGCGCGTTAGGTGGGCGTGGCAGTCAGTTAGCCCGGACTTTTGGGGTGGTCAGCGTCGAATGCTGCTGCACTCGTAACAATATTTTTGGGTATTTAAAAACCAAAAAGCGTTCCATGTGTGTGTGTGGGATTGTGTGTGTCTGGACTGTACGAATGTTTATGGGCTCTGCACAGACTTTGGCAGTTTTATGCTAATCACAAAAAAGGCAGCAACGCCCACTGAAAGGGCGTTGGGGGCAGGCGGGAAGGCGTGTGTGCTGTGCTATGGGGCTGGCAGCAAGCACTCGACGCAAACTTTTCATATTTGGCGCAGCAGTCGAAACTTTTCGTTTCGTTTCGTTCCGGGCATATTCAGCACTTATTTTGCCGATTTTCGTTTTGGGTTTTTGTAACTCGTTCAACATTTTGCCCAACTATTCGTGCAATTGCCCCTGCCACCAAACCGTACCATCCCGCCTCTAAAATCCGCCCACCCTCTGCAGTCACTAAAGTCAATAGACGAGCGGCTTTCAGCAAAGTTATGAAAGTCGACTTCCGCTTTAGCCTTTCAGTCAGTCGCAGTTGTTTCAAGCCTATGAATTCCAATTGATGTTTCGCATAGTCGCACACACATGTGCGCCGGTAATTTTAACAACGAAATCGTTGGACAGTCGATAAACGATTGAATTAGAAAATAATTTTGGCGAGATTACTTCGATTAGTATTGAAAAAATTCAGAATTTGTTTGTTAGTATTGAGAAAATTTGTGATTTAAACCCACAAAAAAGACAAATATTTAAAAAATCGATATAAATCGATATGTCCGGTATAAATATTAATAGTCAATCATTAGAGCTGATAAATGGTACATAGAGAAGAATGAAAAGCAATTTAAAATAATGAAGGATAATCGATAGATGAAATATATATTTAGCTAACTTCAATTAATTTCTATTTAAAAAACAATTGTTATAAAATCGATACATTTCGATATATCGATCTACAATTATGACAACATCGATATATTGGATATGTGCTGTGGCTTTATTATTAGTTGTTAATCATTCGATTTTAATGGATATGAATGAAACTTAACTATTGTCGAATTAAAACAGAATTAGCTCTTTATATTTCAAATTATTTATGATTATAAGATCCAAATATACATCTATTAATCATCGATAAAAAGTTATCGGTTCTATTGTTGGTGTCATTAATATTTAGTTAATCAATTTGTTAAGACAAGAATTGAAGGCAGCTCCTCAAATGAAAATATTATATGTTGAAGCAAAGGCAATTATTTTTAAGAGAAATACTTCGGATAAGGCTCGGATAGTTTAAAGTGAAAAATAATAGGAATTCCAGAACCTGCTCGTTGTAGTCTATCCATGCTGATTTTCAAATAGAGCATATTTAAAATTTACAAAATATATCCTTTTAAATTTGATCGATTATCGACCTACATTTTTTGCCTCTAACTACTCTTTTAAGCATCCAATCCAATCTTTGTTGTCTCGATGTTTTTTACACCCTCAAGGCACACACGCATGCATTTAGAAGCAACTACGCCCCACACTAAGCGACGCACATAAATAATTATTAGGTAATAATTGGCATCTGTCTATTAACAGAGTTCGATATGCCTTTAAGTGGCACACGCAATTATCATAATATCCAAAACCCCGCCGCCGCTCGGAAATGATTCCTCAACCATTTCGCACACAACAACAACAAAACGGGGAAATTTCAACACTTTGCCGTCATAATTTAATTTAAATGCTCAAAATTGTGAATGGTTTAATTATGTATTCACAGAGACACACACAAGCACAAACGGGTGCGGGAATTGAAAGGACTTGGATTAGCTAGGCCAAAATGCCAAAAAATGAATACCCAAATAGAGAGGGAGAGAGAGCGAGAGAGAGAGAGAGAGAGAAAGAGAGAGAGAGAGCGAGAGGGAAATTACACGAGGCTACGTCTCGATAATCGTGCACGTGGCAGACCGCGGATTAGGGAGCCGGCAACAAAACGAAGCTGTTAACCTAGTTGTGTGTGTGTGTGTGCGTGTGTGTGTGTGTGTGCTGCGTTAATTGAATGCGCAACTGTCGTGCCATCCCACTTTATCATTATACAGACAGCCAACACCCCGCAGCACACCTCCCCGCTCCACACAACCCCCCCGCAAACACACACTTGTGCGTTGTCTGTTTTAAGCCTGTTGAACAATTATAACTGGCATGTCCAAATGCCAAGTGCCTGAAATTGAGTCCGGCCAACGCGGCGTATGCGTGATGCTCTATATGCTAATTAAAATGGCATGCCTGTGTGTGTGTGTGTATCATTTGTCTGTCTATGACCGTGACTGTGTGCTGTTGCCGCTGTGTGCGCTTTGTGCTGTTTGCATTACATAATTATAATTACGCATACGCCATGTTGGCGCGCATTTGATTTGCCACTGCACAGCAGCAGCATCAGCAGTAGATCAACCTTCTGATGTTTTTTCTTTTAACATCATGCTGTATGCTGTTTGGTGTAAATATTTGCACATTTGCCTACTATTTATGCGTTTGGACGGTCTTTAATAGGCTGCCATATAATATTTAACATTTTGATGCCTTGCGCAAACAGCGAAAATCAGGGAACGGGCCCGCGCTCAAATACTCGGCATGATATTGACTGCATGCGTAAAAATTATAAACAAATGTTGTAGAGGGAATATAAAGACTGTGCGATACTCTGTGTAAAAAGTTGAATAGCAGGAAAAGTCCGGGTGGGTTAAAGGAACTCACGCTGGCTTAACAGCAATATTTTTTGGGTGCTGTTTTGTGAAAAAGTCTACCAAAGGAGCTTTGAATATGTTTCTGATGACGCTAAGTAAAGTATCCCCAACATAAGCATTGAAAGAAATGCTATTATCAAGAATTACAGCACATATAGGATCGATATAAATATAAATAGCATATATATGTAATTGATAGCACTAGAGACTAGATCGATTACATTATAGGTTGGAGAAATGTAATCGATACAAATATTAATCGATAAAATGATAAATAACACTATTGAAAACATGAAAAATACCATCGCTAGCATAAATAATGTTATCTTAAGCATTAATGAATTGTCTTGCACTAGTCAAAAGACAATCGATAAAACGATAACGATATCAATCATACAACCATTGATAGCATGCATAAAGCTACATTGATAGATATCAATATTGACAGATATTGTAGATACGTTTGATTGTGCGACGTCTGATTCCCAATATCGACAACACTTGCAGATAGAAAATTGAAAGCATCGATAAAATTATTGAAACTACCGATAACTTTATGTGTTTATAGTCTGTAAGTTTTACTATCGATTGCTTTGCCAACGATGTTTTTTATTTGTGTGTTTCCTTACCTATCGTTTATTTTTTTCTCTATTGCAAGAATTTTATAAATTAAATCGACAAGCCGAAAAATATCATCGATTAAATTATGTAGTGTTGTTAAAACAAGTATAATTATCGATTAAACTATGAAAAGCATCGATAAGAAAATGAATAACATCGCATTCGAAGTCTTAAACTATTACTATTGATTGCTTTGTTTATATTTCTTCAACTATCTATTATTTAATTTATTTTTTGTCAGTTAATGAGCCTCTAAATGAACTTAATTATATATTATATAATTAATATATGTATGAATAATATATACATTTAAAATTTGTAATCCAGGCCAACCAAACTGACCCCTTTCATGCTTCTGGGCAACAGAGCATGGAAAAAAATATAAAACTTAAACGACGCACATGCCCTGGCGGCCATATAAAATCATCAAACGGCAATACATTCTGCAGCTGTCACGTGGCCGTGTAAAGAAAATCCAATTGCTAACCGCAAACATAATTAAAAACTTTGCGCAACCACAATCGATGGCGATTGCGATTGCGACTCCGATTGCGATTGCGATTGCAATTGCAATTGGCGATTGCCGTGCGTTCGGAATGTGCTGCGAAATGGCAGGATACGCATATCCCCTGGCGTTATGTAGCCGTAGTTGAAGGGGGGGGGGGGGGGCAGAGTGAGGTAGTTTGCCATAAAAATTTCGCCCACGCCAAAGATCTATGGGCTAGCATTGGGCGGGTCTGGCTGTCAGCCGACTACACGTACGTGTGTATAAATCCAATTAAATCACAAGTTACGCAATGTGATAAGTCACGTTGTTTATTGTTTTAACGTACACAGGCAACACATGAGCAGGGCCATGACATAAGGGGAGTAGGGTGGAGGGGGGCGATGGAAGGTGTGCGAAAGGGTGGCAGGAGGTCGGGGCTAGAGTAAGCTGCATTCACACCACAATTTATGCACAACCAACAGGCAAACAGGCAAACGAACAACTCATGTGGCTGCTGTGGTGGTAAGAGAAAACAAAGATGAACTATTGCAGGTTGCCGGACAAGTAGATACCCTGTAATGTGCTATTAAATGATGAATTGATGATGGCATATTATAAATTATAGAATTTTGAGCGTAGTAAAACAATACTCTTTGATTAATAAATAGGTGCTTAAATTAAGCATAAGGGAGGCTTCTTCTTAATAGGGGTATTATTAGCTCTCTTTCATCAATTTATCTACAAACGAAAGTAAAGCTGTATCCTGGTAAGGATAAACTAAAAGCTGATATACGACACAAGAGCTTATTGTTCTTGAGTTCAAGCGCTTAACTTGATCGTCTTATAAATATAGTATAAATATCATATTATCTTATAGTTCAAATAAATTCAAACAAGAATTTTCTACTGAAAACAAATATCAACGCTCTCTAATTTCAATTAAGATACAAATTTCATAACCTAACAGCCAAATGTCGAAAATCCTAAATAATAAAGTTACAGAACTTAATCCAACAAATTTTGTTCTTCAAATGAAAATGGGCTAAAACTCATTTCAACTTTGAATTTTCTTAAAATTTTTATTAAATTTATAACTATATTATATTCTTAAATAATAATTATTTTTAATCGAATTAAGTTCATACTTTATTTAAGAATAATCTAAGATTTAACGTATACATATATTTCTTAGTAATTTTCTAAGCCAATCTTTAGCTTACATAATATCTGTTATGAATACTCAACATTTGTACAACTTAAATATGAACCATGCTTAAGCTATTTCTAATGATTACAGGGTATAATAAAAGCTTAAAATATTATTGTGTGCACAAAAAAAAATATATTTACATATGTATAGCTAAGCGCAGTTTTTACTGCAAAAATTTGGTTAGCATATCTCAGTTAAATGCGAGCACAACGAGCCACAGCAACCACATGTACACACACACACAGACACACACTCACACTCGCACACACAGTAAACTCTCTCGACAGAGAAATCCTTAAGTACTTGAAGTATTTGGTTTGAAGCTGCACTCAAAATTAAATTTGATGCCCAGAGTTTATAAAATGAAGCCATAAACTTCAATTGACAAATTAATATTGGCAAAGAAATTCCGGACAATCAGAAGAAAATTGCCAAAGAACTGTGCAGAACAGGACTTTAAACATGCCCTGTTTTTATTTTAGTCAAAGATCATATTTGTAGAGGGACTAAGTGTGCAAAAATATATCTGATTTTGGGCTAAGATTTTTAAGACAGTAAAAAAGCCAATCAACCCCTTTGACCTGCTGTGAACAGCGCAAAGTTAACACTCGTTGCGCCACGTGCGCTTTTCTTGCTTTATCCAACTCTTGTTCAAGTTTAAAGCACGCACAGTGGGTCCAAAGTATGAGTGGAAATAAACGTAAATACAAGAGAAAGAAGTGTTGAATACTTTTTGAAGTGCGTTCGGACATCGAAAGTTCGTGTGGCTTTCAGCGCTGTGCAAACTTGATTATTTCCGTTTGGCGGCCGTTAAGTGGACTCTTTTCATTTTACTTTTATAAGGCACTGTGCCCACACCTGCCTTTGCCGCTGCCCTCAGCCCGACAACAGACTCGTTGAGGCATAAATTTGATGCTCGCCAAATTATTTATTAAGACCCGCCCCCCCATCTCCAAAAGAAAAGAAAAGGGCACAAAAAAGCATAAGCATGAATAAGAGTAAAAGTGCGTCGAGCTCTTAATTTAAAGTGTGCAGCGCCAAGATTTTCCGAACTAAAGCAGAACAGGAAACCACAAGAAAAGCACTCGGCACCGACCCAACCAGGCCCTTAAACTTATAATGTGCTCGCAGCTTTAAGCAGCTTTAAGACCCTTTGGTTATGCAGCAGCTGCTGCGGCGTCTGAAAAAACGTAGACCTAAAAAAAAAGACCCTCATATTACTTGTAAGCCAAACGAATTTCAACGCAAACGGCTTTTATGGTTTTATATACCCTGTAGCTATTAGAAAGAATAATGGAATGGGTTGTATAATAAAGATGCGAACAGTCTTTGGCTTGACTTGGAAGGAAGTGAAAAGGCAATATAAATGAATATCGCCTTTGTGACTTCTAAGGCGTAAACCTGGCGATAGCCCGATTGGAGTAACGACAGCTTTTGATTTTGATAGATCAAGTGAAGCCGAAGATAAATGAGTATAAAGAAACCATGTTTGGCGTTATTATATATTTTTGGACTATCGCGTATGTATCTTCCAGGCGAAACGCTTTCACAGTCAAAACGCCTTTCAATGCCCCAAGCATAGAGCTTTACTATGCCCAAAAAAGCTTCTGTCTATTAGCCGAAAGATTTGCCTCAATTAGTCACATCTTCTTGACTGTAAGAAAAGCGATAGGAAGGCGACAAAGGCGAAAGCTTGCGCATATTATTTGTTTTACTTGCTTTCTCTACTACTTGTTTCAGCTACTGGGTATCTAGTAGTCGTGCCCATTTTTTTGTGGCCCCTTTTTTTTATAATGTAGCAAATTATTAGGTATAGCTCTGCTTTATTCGCTGTCGCCGCAAGCAGCCAATTCGTTTGGCGCGCCAGAGCGTTAAAATTTGTCACGCGCGCCTTTCCCGAACACGGGGCGTATGTGGAATATATTTTTGTTCTTTTTGGTATATTCATCTTTTTTAAATTCGGCCTCTGGCGATCGATCCATTTTGTGTGCTTGCCGAGTGTAACTCTATGTGTGTGTGTGAGCTGCAGGTTGCGGTGTTGCCAGCTGGCAAATGCATATCAAACATTTCTATCAATCATTCAAAACGATTGATTCGCAATGCAAACGAACAGCGCTTACTTACCAGCTACACCCACACACACACTCGTACAGCATTGCAAATGTGTTTGTGTGTGTGTGTTCTCTCCCTTGAGCAGCGGCAACAACAGCAGCTGCTGCTGTGACTCTGCTGGCCCTGCGCCTTGCCACAGTTTGGATGCAGCTGTTGTTGCCACACACAGCAGACCTTGCAAATGGGTCCGCCCCCCACTCCTCCCCCGCCCTCTCTTGTTGCACGTCGTTGCAAAATTGTCCAACTGTGCACATATTGACAACTAACAGATTTTTTGCCATTGTGCAACATTTTTGTCATGTGCGGGCTAAATCAGACGAAACGGACACAAACAAACAGTTGCCCAATTTGTTTGTGCAGCAAATGGGCGGGCGATAAACTGGGCGGGCGGCTGGTTGGGTAACTGAGTGCTGCATGTTACTGCATGTTGCTGCTGTTGTTGCTTATAAGCAAATTGGGGATTGCTGTTGCAAATTTGTATATTGCCATGCAGCTGCCACATCTCTAATGGATGTGCCATTTGTGGTTATATTGAATGCAGCACGAATCGAGGAATATCAATCGAAATTTGAATACGGATACGAATACGCATACGCATACGAATTGGTATCACAAATGGAATTAGAGATGAGCGTCTATTATGCAATTTTTATTTTCGGCACGCAATTCGTAATACAAATTACAAATACCATCGCAAACTCACTCAACACTAGAGCTAAAATGTTTACTTTGTGCAGAGCTCAGCATTTTTAAATTCTTTTAATTATCCTGGCAAACTTGGATTTACAATATCCAAAATGGTTCATAATATTAAGATTTCTATTGTAGTTTATAGTCAATAGGTAGCAATTTAGTTCAATCTAAATGGGGCTTTAAGCAATTGCAGTTTTTAATTCACACGCTATTTCCTTTATGTTATGTTTAGGTCAAAATTTCCCACTCCCATAACTCAGTCAAACCGATTGTCATGAGATTTGGCTTTTTGTTAATTGTTTGACCTGTAGATTCAAATCTGGCAACAATGTTTTTGGTCCAAATTCAAATTATACAGTTTGTACAAATTATACCCTTAAAAATCTGATATAGGCATGGGTCCAAATTTCCCTTTCTCATAACTCAATCAAAACTCAACCGATTTTCAAAGGGTTTGGATTTTTCCTCATGGTTTGACCTCTAGATCAATTTGGCATTCAAATCTGGCAACATTATTTTTGGTCCAAATTCATGTAAAAATGTAACCCTTAAAAATCTGATATAGGCATGGGTCCAAAATTTCCCTTTCTCATAACTCAGTCAAAACTCAACCGATTTACAAAGGGTTTGGATTTTTCCTCATGGTTTGACCTCTAGATCAATTTGGCATTCAAATCTGGCAATAATTTTTTTGGTCCAAATTCAAAGTATACAATTTGTACAAGTTATACCCTTAAAAATCTGATATAGGCATGGGTCCAAATTTCCCTTTTTCATAACTCAGTCAAAACTCAACCGATTTTCAAAGGGTTTGGATTTTTCTTCATGGTTTGACCTCTAGATCAATTTGGTTTCAAATCTGGCAACATTATTTTTGGTCCAAAATCATGTAAAAATGTAACCCTTAAAAATCTGATATAGGCATGGGTCCAAATTTCCCTTTCTCATAACTCAGTCAAAACTCAACCGATTTACAAAGGGTTTGGATTTTTCCTCATGGTTTGACATCTAGATCAATTTGGCATTCAAATCTGGCAACAACTTTTTTGGTCCAAACTCAAAGTATACAATTTGTACAAGTTATACCCTTAAAAATCTGATATAGGCATGGGTCCAAATTTCTCTTTCTCATAACTCAGTCAAAACTCAACCGATTTTCAAAGGGTTTGGATTTTTCTTCATGGTTTGACCTCTAGATCAATTTGGCATTCAAATCTGGCAACAACATTTTTGGTCCAAATCCATGTACAAATTATACCCTTAAAAGTCTGATATAGGCATGGGTTCAAATTTCCCTTTCTCATAACTCAGTCAAAACTCAACCGATTTTCACGAGATTTGGCTTGTTGTTCGTGGTTTAACCTCTACATCAATTTGACATCTAAAGATAGCATCATTGTTCTTGGTTAAAGTTCACGTGAAAATGTTACCCAATCTGGCAAGATTATTCTTCTTTTTTTTTATATTTATTTTTTAAATTCCTAAACACAGTCATAAGATAAAAAGTGGTCTAGTTTTTTATTTTATTGAACCTTTATTTTTTGAAAATATATTTAACTTCGAATTTGTTTCGTGCTGCGCTGCTGAAGAGCACGACACGTGCTCAGCAGCAAAACGCATTAGAAACAGAGAAATATGAACAGGTAACTGTTACGGTTAGCTGATCAGCCAACGGTTACGGGTAATGCGAATCGAATAGTTACGAGATACTATAAAAATAATAATAACAAAAGGGGATGAGATATGCTGAATCAATCGCGGCATTCAATTGAGTGAGCTCCGACAACGAGCTGTCGCAGCGCGCTTCGATTGTTGTTGTTGCATTGTGAAAGTAACACAACATTTTAAGTGAATGAAATGAAAACAAATATTGCAAATTTATTCATTGTAAAACACACACACACACACATGGCAGCTACATGAAGTTGCCAATTGGCGTGGTTGTTGTTGCCGTTGCAGTTGCAGTGTGTCGAATGTTGCCACTGGCTGTTGCACGCTCATCTGCGGTTGCCTCTGGGCTGGGCATACACACACACACACACGCACACTATCTGGCCGCGTCTGAGTGTATTTGTAATGCATTTATGCACTCATTTCATTTAGTTGTTGATTTATTGACGTCGGGCTCTTGCTGGCCCCAAGTTGATGCCTCAAGCAAAGCCAGCTGCGAGCCAGCTACTATTTAGTGTGCAGCAGAGCTTTGATAGAGCCTGCGTCAGACACTGGCCAGTCCTGCCCCGCGTCCTGCTCCGTCCCCCCGCTCTGCCTGCCGCCACGCCTTTGGCGGCGACCCATGTTCGTGGCTCTGTGTTATTTGTGCTGCACAAATACAACTTACTGATTTTATTGCAAATTGATTTTATGTGCAGCTCACCTGGCCAAGACCACAGACCACAGACACAGATAGGCGGGCACGCCCACTGATTGGCTGGGCAAGAGCGAGACAGAGAGAGAGAGAGCGAGACAGAGAGAGAGAGAGAGCGAGCGCGCTTTCGGATTCAAACAAATTTCTCATGTTTACATTGTATGGCGATAGTGGAAACTTTTTAATCAAAGTTAATTGGAAAGTTTTGCTTTGTCATTGCAATGTAACACACACACACACACACACACACACACGCACACACACTCTATAGCTATATAGCTAGCTGGGCACATGCAGACGTGCATAAAGTGGCAAACTAAAAATGAAAAGTAAAATGTAGGTTATCCTTCAGCGCACACAAAATGCTCTTCATCGTTACGTTTCGTCCTTGCGGCGGCAAAAGGGGCGTGGCGTAAAGCGGGCGATGGGCGGGCGGCGCCTCCTGCGTTCGGTTGCTCATTCATTTTATTGCAGGTTGCCGGCGCTTGTCTCCTACCTTTGATGATAAAATGTCATTTGGCTGCTTTACGTGCTGGCTGCCTTTGTGTGTGTGCGTGTGTGTGTGTGTGTGTATGTGTGTGGGTCTTTGGGTCGAGCCGTCGACTGCAGTCGTAACCAGCCAGGGCCAGGCTGACATTCAACGCTCTTGATTAAATTTTATGCAGTTTAACTATTTCTTTTTAACCCCCGCCCATCTCCCCTCTTCCCTTCACCGCCCAACAGCCCCACTCAGTAACAAAGAGAAATGAAGCTTGGCAAAGAGCGCGGGTCGACGCAGAGTTGCAAAAGGAAACTCACATACACTAGTTTTTAAAATACCCTGCCCGAATGAAAGCATTTTAATTCAGTCATAAAATCGGTAACTTTAAACAAGTCGATAAATTTGATGATATGAATTAATCTTATCTTTCGATATGTGATCTCAGTGCAGCCAGCTGGAGAAATCTTTTTATTGTTTCAGCTTACGCCTGAAAGTGATATTAATAATAAAACTAGCCTAATGGCTGCACTATATCTTATAGTTGCCCTAGAAATTGAAGACGGAAAATGGAGTTTTTGTGTGAAAAACTTTTTTGCTATCCAGAAATTCTTCAAGCAAAGTTGGTAAGAACTAAAAGTTTTGTAATTGAATTAACTTTTTTGCGATAAAATTCTTATTAATAATAAAGAGATATTTAATTATATGGTTTCAATGGGAAATTAATAGCATTTGTTTCTGAAACTAATTTTTTGCTAATTATTAGTGCATGAAACATTGCAAATAAGCTTTTTTTTAATACAGTATCATTTAAAACTAATGATAAGAAATTGATCGAAAAGTTATTGTACGAAATAAACCTTTGTAGAAATATATGACATACATATATATAAATATGTATTTCAATCAAGCGCAGACCCATCGTACAAGAAATACATTAAAACAAAATTTTTTTCAGATTCAGCAAATCAGCCTAATAAATAGTTAAATATAATATAATTTATGTTATATATAAATATATATAAAAATTATTCTCCATACAAACAAATATCTAAGAAATAAACAAAAAGTATAAAACGCCATTAGGGAAATATGATAATGAATATGTAAACAAATTTTATCCGAATCATATGACTACAACATATCTATATAGAATCGATTTCGTATTTGCAGATATCTCTAAAATTCGCTAGGATAGTTGACAAAGTTTGGGTTTACAATATCATATATGTATGTTTAATATAAGAAAAGGACAACAAGGTTCTACTCCCAAGTAAACCTCCGCGAGACTTTTATCTAATAAAGCAGCGCTCCCAAGTGTTGATAGTTGATCTATTAAGGGATGCGCTTAATATCTGACAAGTGTATTCGATTCTTGGCATATATATATATAATTTTTTTGGCATTTATTACATTTAAAGGCTCGCCTGGGCACTGACAGTCGGGCAGTCGGGCTCAACACTTGAGCGCAGTCGACTGTCTGTTACTCTGCCAGTGGCAACTGTGTGTAACAGACATCTGTGTGTGTGTCTGTTGTAAGCTTCAGTTTATGCTGCAACCGGAAAATTAATCCTAATGAGTGCTGACACGCACACACACACACACACAGACAAGCATGCTATGGAGAGGGGAGACGCTGGCAAGGGGTTGGGGTTGGGGCTGCTGCAGCGCAGTTTGTTTGCGCATGTGAAGCGATTTATGTTTTTTTCTTCTTCTCCAGCTCTTCCCGGCTCTGTTGCTTGGAGCGTTGTTGTTGCTGCTGCTGCTGATGCACACGTGCGCCACATGTAAAATGCAAGCTTCACGCAGACACACAGAAACACACACACACACAGACACAGAGGGAAGCACACGCACAGAGAAAAGCCCTGTGCTGATATAAAACAACATTTTGTAAGCATTTTATAGGGCCATAGTGTGGCTGGATGTGCGTGTGTGAGTAACCATATAGAGAATGAAGGGGTTTTGGGGGTAGGTTACGCTTGAGGCTCGATGAATCCGTTTGTATGGCTGGAGACTGCCATTCACCTGGTCGCTGCTGCCGCTGCTCGCGTTTCCTTTCACAGAAAATGTGTTAAATGCCGCGTTTTGCATTGCCTCACATTTGCTAGCATTTTCCGATTTTCCGTACTTTTATGCCCACGCTGCCATTGAAATGCGCCCGGCCCACGCTGCCATTAAATGAATTGAAATCAGTGTCAATGTGGGCAGGAAATTTGTTTTCCACAACTGCATTCAGCGAAATCTGGGAGTTTACCTTTAATAGATGCGCTGTGTGAATCCAATGAAAATTAGCCCCGGGAACACGTTACGAGGCAAGTTCAATTTCTATGCTGACATTTTCTGGCATCATGCACACTTATTGGTGCCAGTTATGGGCAGCTTTTCTTCTAACTGAATGCAAGAACTAGATTAAGTATGTGGTGCAAATATCTTGGTTTGCAATTTTGAGAATTTTGGCAGTATGAGATGCTTATTTCTTCTATTTTTGGTTTAATTATTATCTGATATGCTGTTACTGATATCAAGCTCACTTTAATCAGGCCAATACGAATGTTGAAGATATTTTCGTTTCAGCAAGATTAATTTTTCAATTATTGTCTGAGTTATCTGAGACATATGACATACATATATGGAAGGGTTTCCTCTGACTTGTGGGCTAACTGTAGACGTGATCAAAATGTTTTGTTTCCTTTCACAAGGCAGTCGTATGCATCAGACTTAGTTTAGTTTATTTTTTTAATGTTTATGCCCTGTTATTGTTGATTGTTTTGGCCAACTTTGAAGTCAAGCTGCACAGCTTAAATTAAGATAATTTCCATAATTATTGTTATTATAACAAGTAAGAGGTGCTAGTTGGAAGCTCCAGACTAGGGGATACCCTAAACCCTCTTCTTCCGACAGGCGATAGGTATAAAATGAAAAAAAATTGATATATATATATTATTCTAGAAGCTGCATGTCAAGTTTGGTGACTCTAGCTCATATTATTTACTGAATTTGCCCAAAAATCAGGATTTCGATATCGATTTTTATCGATTACTTGGAAACGGGGAATATCGGAAACAAACTCGATCTGCGCGGGGACTAGGAGGACCTACAGCTACAATTTCAAGCCTCTAGCTCTTATAGGTTCTGAGATCCTTGCGTTCAGACATACGGACAGACGGACCGACGGACAGACAGACGGACATGGCTAAATCGACTCGGCTATTGATGCTGATCAAGAATATATATGCTTTATGGAGTCGGAGATGCTTCCTTCTGCCTGTTACATACATTTGCACAAATACATTATACCCTCTTTACCCATTTTCAATGGGTTCAGGGTATAAAAACAAATCTTAAGTACTTTGAAATTGCCTGAGTTAGATTCAAAGTACAGAGAAAAGTTTATTTCACAGACGAACCGACAGCTGGGCACAGAGCATATTAATAAAAAGACTAAGAAGCAAACGAATAACGTGAACTCTAATCTATAAACTTCACAAACACACACACACACACAGACTCTGGCTGGAAGTGCACACATGTGAGGCGCCCCTTGGCGCGCTCCCCTGTGGCGCATTAATGAGCACGTGGCGATGGCTGCCATCAAAATCATATGTTGATGTCGCCAAGTCACGTAAAAGTGTATTTAGTTTTAGGCAAAGGCTCAGCGACGCCTTCGCCCGTGCCAGGCACCAGGAGCCAAGCAGCAGGCACAACAATGCCAAAAAGTAAACAAATTAAAATGTATGCACAACAACAACAAATGCACATGTGTATTGTGTGTGTGTGTGTGTGTCTTGACGGCGTAAGCAATTAGGCCGAAGCGAACGATACAAAAAAACAAAATCAACAGCAACATGAGAAAAAAACATTGCATAGCTGCAGGCGCGCACTTAGCGCCGTCATCCATTGGCAAATCATTTAGCCCAGGCATGCTTGCGCTCTTTTTTCTCTCGTTATATACCCTGTAAACAACGTTGTGGGGGCTTTAATAGGCAACAAATGCCGTATGCCTATTGACAAACTTATGTCCTTTTCAAACTTAAGAAAGTCGGAGAGAAGCTTTCGCTCGCATTTGGCAAGAACTCGTCTTAATATACACTCAGATGATTCAGACTACAGGCCTAACCGAAAGTGTGTACAATTTTGCGCGCATTTAAAATTTACAGGGTATCTGTTAGCAAAGGCGCTCCAAATGGCAGCATTTGCACTTGTTTTTTTTTTTTTTTTTGAGAGAGAGTGCACAAATTGTTGCCGCGTATATGTCCTCAATTTTTTTTTGCTGCTCCATCAGAACACAACAAAAAAAAACAACAACAGGAGGTGGTTGTGGACGGTGGCTGTTTCCCCATTGTGCCACGCCCAGCGCGCCCTTAACCGTTATTGTGGCGCTTCGCATATTTGGTTCATGGCAGATTACGTATACGCGCGCAGTTTTGAAAATCGTTTGCATTGCTTCGTCCCAAACAGCAGCAGTAGGAGAAGCAGCAGTAGGAGTAGCAGCAGCAGCAGTAGGAGAATTCTGCCACCTAATTCCACACCCCACACACACGCTCCCCCCTCTGCCGCCATTACCCCCCTCGCTGCGACTGTTCCAGTTATTTGGTGTGCGGCTTTTTGTGCTCACTTTTGGTAACAAAGGCAACGCTCGCTTGGCTCAGCTTTTGTTTTTTGTTTGTTTTCGGTTGGATTTTTTGTAGCCATTTTTTGTATATTTTTGTTTTTGGCGCATGTTTGACATCAATATAACTTTACTTGTCCGCCGCTAGTTTTCATCTTTGTTTTCGCACGTGTGTGTTAGTGTGTGTATCTGTGTGTATGTGTACAATTTTAACTCTATTCACTTGTTTCGCCTACACAAAGCTGTGTTTTTGCCTTTTGTAACTATTGAAATTGTCATATGCTTATAACCCTTGCTTTGTGTGTCTGTGTGCCTGAGTGTGTATGTGTGTGTATTGGTGTGTGCGTTTATTTTGCTGCGGTTACAGCACGTTTTTATGGTTTATTTGGCGTGTGTTTGTGTGCGTGTGTGCTTTATTGTTGTTTGCCCCACAAAGGTTTTACACTCGTGCAACTTGTGGCTCTGGATTTCAGATTCGTTGCAATTCCGAAATTGCACTCACATCGTATTGTTGTTGCGGCCGTTTTAAGTCCATCTCTCAAGAGGTTTTCGTTAGTACTTAAGAGCGCTGAAAAACTATCGACATTGTGGCACAACTCAAAGCAATTGAGTCCATGGATAATGTCGAAAGGTGTCACAGGCTTTTGGTATGAGCCTTTAGTTTGTGGTTTAAAAAGTTTGAAATAAATTACAATTGTTTAGAGCTAATGCAAAAAAATTTATTCGCAGTTCTCGCTGGATGAGTTATTAAAGTTTATCTATGAATTTTGAGTTTGGAGCTTGAAAAGTATAAAATAATTTAAAATATTTATTATATAATAATATTTATATTCATACTATTATCCAACTTAACTAAATGAGACAGTCTTTTGGGCAATTCAATGGGCAGGACACCGGTTCGAATCCCAGTTTTGTGTATGGATATTGTTTTTTCCTAGCAGCTAGCCTCAGTTGGTAATGCTATGCAAAAAGTTGGCTTATTAGCTTGTAAATGTAGCCAATAATTTATGGTAATAATAATAACAATAAAGAGAGTATATATTTTATGGATATATTTAGAATATTATCTGGTATTAGCCCGCATTGCCCGGCTCAATATTTAAGTAGTATTTAATTAGTTTGAAATATGTGGCTAAGCCAGTTTGTTGATTTGCCACGCCTACTCAATGGGCGTATAACAATTATTTATGATCAACAATAAGAGTAGCTCATCAGTAGGCTGCATTTCAATTTTGATCATTCGAGCTCTCGCACTCTGACAGATCTGTCAGATGCCCTGGATCTGGTGAGAGCTCCTCGTATTATCAATTCACAAGCTTTATTTCGAAATGCCACGCCCCCGTTGGCTTAGCCACAGAATCCTAGCATATTTCTCTGACGAGCACATTATATATCCCAAGCTTAAGTTCTCCAAGATTTCGCATGGACAAACAAAGCAAAGGGCATTGGGCACAACCAATATACTCTTTGTCAATTTGTGAGCGTGTATACAAATATGCATTTATCTCAATCGCAGCTTGCCACGCCCCCAACAGCAATTCTGGGCGTATATCGCACGGCGTGACATTTGCAAATAAATAGCAAAAAAAAAAAGGGGGGAATAAGGAAATGGGACACTGGTTTTTGTTGTTGCATGTGTTCTCTGACTCGCTCTCTCTCTCTCTCTCACTCTCTCCCACAATTTATGGCCGCGAATGAAATTGCATTTACACGAGTGTATTCCAGCGTGTGTGTGTGTCTGTGTGTTTGTGTCTGTGTTTCTGTACTTTAATTTAAATATTTTACACGCATTGCGCGCTGAAAACATTTGCTTTAACTGTGCATCGATTCACACGTTCCGCTGGCTGTCTACATTTGCCACGCCCCCCCAGGAGTCTCGCCCCCACGCCGCACCCCTTAAGTAAGTCGCCGTCTCAGCCTTCTCCCCTTCCACAAGTTTGGAGCACGCAGCGCGCCAATATTTAAAATATGAAGACCATTAGCTAAATATTGGCTTTGGCACGCGCCCACGCACCACAACAGTGCTTGCCCCCCGCCCCCCCTACTCTTTTCCAACCCCCTCACGCACAAAGCAGTCAATAATATTAACCAGCAGCTAAAGTCGCGGCAGTGGATCTGGCCGTGGAGCCTGAACAGCTACCGACGTTGTCTGCCCCGTGCTGTGCATACTTATTTGGAGCTCAAGGCGCACAGTGTGGAGCCGGTAGAGTGGGTGGAGGGCGGGGGGGGGGGGTGGTAGGTTGGTTGTGAGTGCATAAAATAAAAATAAATGTTAACAATGGCAAAAGGCGTTCAGCTGGGTTTGCCGGAGCTGCCGAAGCTGCCGGCGGTGTCAGACTCATGCGGCGCATGAAAAGCCCCCCCCCGAAAAAAAAAGAATGAAAACACAGAAACAAAAACCTGGGGCGGAGGCTTAGGGGGCAGCGGCAATTTGTTGTTGGTTTTTGCGTGTACTTATGCTAAGTAAAGCGATGATGTAAAAGACAATAACCGGACGGGGTTGGGGCGCCCGGTCGGAGTTTGGGTTTTTCTTTTTGCCGGGCGTAAGCAAATCCACTGAGGCCACAAATTCAGCTGCCATAGCAGCAGCTTTCGTGCCCCATGCCCCCGCCCTGCCCCCTGCCCTGCCCCCTGCCCTGTCTGCTTGGGCATTTCATAAAGTGTGTGCAGCAATTTCTTTGGCCATATATTTGTGCTGTATTTGTATATTTAGGAATATGTATATATATATATACGCATTTATATATATTATTTGTTCTTTATAACCTACTTTGATAGTCATATTTGTATTCGCTTTCATTTGCTTGTCTCTCTTAATATTGTTATCCTTATGGTTTTCAGTTTTTTAAGCTCTAAGATCGAAAACCTGTTTTCATTTAACGTTTATTGTTTTAAGTTACCCTGTAAACAGTTGAGTATCGAATTGCAGTTGGGCATATTACAGCAGGAGGCAGCTGCGATCGAACACGAGCTGATTTAACCTGCTGAACCTGATCAAAACTTGATAGCAATTCGCCCCTTATCGATAATTATCGATATGCACATCATAATTTTTTCTGCATATCTCGCAGATTTTATTAGCTGGGCACACCAAATAGGGTATGTGAGCTTTTTGGACGTATAAAAAAGACCATAATTCTTTTAAATGCCAACATTTTTAAGTAAATCAATAAATATCGATGGCCAACTGTGGATCTTAAGAACTGAATGCATTAAATTCCCCATGTGGGCACTTAAATAGTATAAATAGATCAAAAATTTATCAAAGTCTGAATAATTCTTAACTCTCTCGATAGCTCATATCTTTATTTATGGCTAATAAACATAATTAAGGCCATGAGAAAAAGACAACAATCGACAAATACTTATATAGGGCCAAGGGAATAAGGAATGGAAAGCTTTCAAATGTATTTAATGACCGCTGGCAGCTGTTTACAGGGTATCTGCTGTCCTTTCTTATTACTATTCTCAGGGCGAAGTTAAGGCTGCTGCCAAATGCAAACAAAAAAAATATCTGTGGCTGACCTCAAAGCCCAAAAATGCTCAGCTATAATATAATTATGCAGCTGTGCCAAATATGCTACAGCTGCGAGCAAAAGAAAGAGAGAGACAGAGAGAGAGAGAGAGAAAGAGAGAGAGAGAGAGAGAGAAGCTGTCAGAGTGGACTAAGAGCTAGAACAAGCCTGCATTTTACTTTTGTCTTGAATTCAGATTTGGTCTGCCCGAAGGCCGCAGGCTTTTAAATTAAATAAACTAACACACGCAGCCACACACACACGAATATGCACACCCACACACACACACAGAGAGTACACACCCACGGAAATGTAACTAAAATGTTCACACACACACAATCATATACACAGACAATTTTTCTCAGCTCTGTCACTCGGTTAGCTCCCGGCCTCAGACTCGACACACACACACACACACACATGTCTGTGCTATATCTGTATTACCATACCCACACACACGCACACATATATGTATATATATATATATATTTTAATGCAAATTGAGCAGAATTAATTTAGTACCGTCTGTGTTTATCTCTGGCGCGTTTAATATGATGCCAGCCACTGCCGCCGACGTTGTCTGCGCTTCATATCCATATGACGCCCCCCCTCCCCACCCTCTGGCTCTGCTCTGTGAAGCTTAGTGTGCGTTCTGGTATTTCCCTCACTTCCTCTCACTCTCCCTCTTTCCCTCTTTCTGTCTCTTCATTTCTATCACTCTGTTTTCGCTCTGTATGCCATATGTTAAGCGTTTGCCTGACGCAACATTTTTACTCGTATTTTTCTATGCATATTACAAGGTTGAACTGCAAAGCGGGTATATTAGCTGTTTGTCACGACATGTAATTATTAAACTAATGATATAATTGTTTTGTGCTGTGAAATATGACCTTTATGATTCGACAAATGTACATAATATATACATATAATATCTGAACAGATAATATAATTAACCTGAAATGGAAGTCGACATATTCCGAGAAGAAATAAGAAAGAACAAAAATAATTATTATCATTTTGAAAAACTATACATTTACAATTTTTTAGATCATTTGTCGGCTTTAATCTTGAAGTCTTCACTTTTAGAAATAATTTTGGAATACTTTTGGTTCCTCGAAAAATACTTTTTAAAAAAATTCCTTTTTTTTATCTTATTAATATTTCCAATTTAATATTTAATATTAATTAATATATATTATCTCTAATGTTTCATTTTAATTATAACAATATTCAATTTATGTATTTAAAATGAAAAACTCTCAGAAAAGGTTGTTTTTCTCAAAGTAAAATTAGTTTGGGAATTAAATTGAAAGCGTTCTATTTTGCGAGTGACCGCTGTACATTATATAGCTCTAGTAGAAAAAACATTAAGATGCCTTTATTTAAGCGTCTCATCTAGCATCCCTTCTAGGGTATTTAAACTGGGGCATACCAGAGATAGCAGCGCTTAGTTGTTTTATTAAAAAATGTCTGCCTGGCAGCTTGTGCCTGTCATTGCGTTGTCATGTTGCCTACTTTTAGGCACAGCTCGAGACATATGGAAAAGGAAAGAAATGCTGTGGCTGACTGCTGGAAAGTCAATTTGGTTGCCACGCTGCTTGTGGTTTAGTTTGAGTCGAGCCCTAGCTCTGCCTTTTGTACATATGTATGCACATACATATATATTGGCCTCGATGCGCATTAGGCACGCATCATTTGCGCGTTTGTAATCAGGCGAAAGTGTTTCGATTTGCCTTGGCATTTGCCTACACGAGCTTATGCCTTTTACTTTCTCCCTCCCTCTCACTCTCTCTCGCTCCCCTTCTTGTTTGCCTTTGTCTCATGTACACACATTAAATACATATTGTACATATTTCGAATTTAAAGTAAAAGTTTTTCAATTTCAAGTTTTATGGCGACAAGTTTGCTTTGCCCTTGCCTGTCGCTTTGCCAATTGCGGCTGTTCGCACCAGATTCGAGTCGGCATCTCGTAAATTTGTATTCATTTTATTCGATTCCGCATTCAGCTTCAAAAGCTGCCCGAAAAATTGCTATAGCCACGTGTTAATTGCCAGCTGAAACTAAATTTTAGTTAAGCTGTTTCCAAAAAAAAAAAACAAGTGAGCGTGCTCTGGTCGGGCGTGCCCGACTAGGAGATGCTCTGAGCTGAACCCTAAGCTATCTTTATAAACATTCAAGCTTTCTTCTATACACATACATAAGGACACGCATATATGCTGTTGAGTTATGCTTAAAACTTGTTCTCAAAATCGATATTTATCGACATAATCGAAATAAATAAGGCTTGTTCTGCATATATTTAGCTAGAGCTTGGCGTCTGTAGTTTTTGTAGCTCTTATGATTTCCGAGTTATGCTTCAGTATCCAAATCGATATTTATCGATATTATGCTAGTAAAAGGAGATATCGATACAATATACTTAACCCGTTCTCTCGCTTTTGTAGTCTCCCGCTTTTCAATGCGTTCAGGGTATACAAATGGCCAGAAGAGCAGCAACAAGTCAGTTGGCCTGGCCACCATCATGCTCGACTGCCTCGGAGTTGGCACTGATTTCGACTACAACTTGCCGTCGACTGCAATCGTTTAATTTTACGCTTGGCCAACGCGTGCCAGAGTTGCCAACGTAGCGCACACAATAAAATTCCATTGAAAATTCGCTGCAACAAATTTGCGCTCGCTGAAACCCAAAAGTCGCACCCCTTTTCCCTTGCCGCGCACATTTGAATTTAAGTTTTAATTTGGACTTTGCATCTGTAGTGAATCCTATTGCTACTCAGCGCCGGCTGAGCTCTTGGCTGCCTCCTCCCATTGTCGTTAACCATTCGAAATTGAGGGGAAATGAGCGAAAAGTTTCGACAAAAGTTTTTTTTTTTTCGGGAGTGAAGAAATGCCGGGAAGCGTTATGAAAATAGCTGAAATAATTTTCCATTAAATTCTTGCGAATGAAATTATCGCATTAAAACAAAACAAAAGGCGTTTTCAATACCCTGTTCCTAAAAACATTACGGCTTAATTGGCTTTCGGTACATAAAAGTAGTGTTTGTCAGAAACTTGGCCGGAAGCCGTTTAAAAAATTCCATAAAAAGCTGAAAGTTATCGATAATACATCAGGAATCGATTTTTTTAATATTGTCGATAGTTTTCAGAATATGTATAGCTATATGTTTATTACGAAATTATTTAGAAGCATTAAAATTATATAACAACTATCGGTAACTAACACATGTGAGAATAGATTTGACCTCTGTCAGCCACTTTCGGTACTATCGATAGTTTTGGCAGTTAATAAGCTATCTATCGAAAGTTTTTGCAAAAACTGTTTGTTTATTATAAGATTAAAATAATAATAATAATATATTAACTATCGGTCACTAACACATATGAGTATTTGTTTGACGCCTGTCGGTAACGTTCGATACTATCGATAAAAACAATGCCGCCTATAGATCATTTGTTTATTGACCCTTGGGTTATTATCGATCCTATCGATAACTTCTATTTCTTATTTTTAACATCTCTTAGTTTAATATTCATATACTTGAAAAAATATATAGACTATCGATTGCAGTTTATAATCGGTACTTTATTTATAGTTAAATTACGATACTATCATTAATTTTTTTCGCTAGATTTTTTTCTTATAAATTGCTTTTGCTATATAAAATGTATAAGACTATCGATAGGTCGGCTATTTATGCTATCGAGGTATCGGGTCTACTATCGATAACATTTTTTATTTTATGGGACAGGTTTTTTATTGAAAGTTGGGCTTTGAGCTAGCTTGCCAAAACTGTCTCTTATCCTTGAGAGTATCCCATATCTCTCATAGTGAGTATCCCATAGTCGAGCGATATTTTAACAAGTTTGTTTTTCTGTTTTTCCTACAATTTGTTTCTACACTTGAGCCAAACTCTGGCAACTCTTGCTCAAGCGCTGCTCAGCTGTGCTTCTGCCTGGCATCTCAGCACTGGCTGCTCGGTTTCGGTCCATTGTTTGCTTAAATTTGTACACTTTCTCATCGCATCAGGCCCCCGCTTTACCCCTTCCTCCTTTGCCCACCCTTTCGCAATGCCCCTCAAGTAGCAATCCAATGCGTTGGGCAACTCGACTGCTATTTGCTTGGTGTTTTGCTGTCTGCTGTTTGCATTCGTCTTCATTATTTGTTTGCTCGGCCCAACTGACGGCGGCGTCTGCTGCGCACTTGGCAGCAAAGTTTTGACACAGTTGATTTGCATTCGAAATCCTTGCAACCAAACGAATACCCACGAATCAAGCCACCCACACACACACACACAGACAGACACACACACAATGATTTATGGATTTTCATCATATTCTGTTGATTCAGGAATATTTATGATTTGCCAGTTTCAACCACGTTAAAATCGTCCCTACACCCACCGCGTATGTCCTTGTTTCAGCCATTCATAGTATTGCCTCGAAATTTCTTCAGTTTACTTTTTTTTATTTTTGGTTATTTTTTTAAAGGCATTTTTGTTATAAATTTTTAAAAAATATTGTATGAAAATAAAAGAGAAATGCCGCAATAAAAAAAGCGAAAGCAACAGCAACTGGCACCGGGACTCGGACGGGGACTGGGACGGGAACAGGGACGGGGACTGGGACTGGGAATGCCGGGTCCGGAATATGCTGAATATGCGCAAATTGAATTTGATTTTTAAGCACTGATTGCTTTTATTGTTCCAGGACTTTGGTACGGCGTCCGCATAGCGAATTTTATATAAAATATTCTAAAAGAGATAACAGTTTCCCAAAACAAAAAAAAAAAGAAAAAATAAAGCAACAACAGGGAACTACGGCTCTTACAGCCAGCCAAATATATATACACACCTATATATATACATATATATATATTAATTTATTGATATAAAACATTTGAATTGCACGAAATTGCATTTTTCTCGTTACGAACCTCGGTTTGGGTTGGCCGTTTTTTCAATTGAACACGCGGCAATAATTTGTCAAAATGCTAAAACATGAATTTGTGCGAGATATTTGTCAAAGTTCGTAGATTCAATTGATTTTGGATAAAAGCTAAAAAAAATTGCATTCTCACATCATTGCCGAAGCACATTAAGAGCGGAATGTGCACAAATAAATACTTAATAATACCAAAAGACCAAACTCAGGCAAGCTGAAAAGTCCCTCACGACAAGTGCAAGTCACTCTCAAAGAGAAACAGAGAGAGAGAGGGACAGACAGAGGGGGAGTGAGGGAGGGTGGGAAGCCACCCAGGACATTAGCATGAGAATAAAATGAAATTACAGTCTTTAAAATAAATGTATGCGAAATTTTCAAGCCAAATGCCAAAAAGTATTCAACTAAATGCGAAATAAATTTGCTAGAAAACAAAACGAGCAAAAGGCCAAAATAAGAACGCAATTTTTACGCCGAACATTGTCGAAGTTTTAAATACACTTTATTGGAAAAATCTCCGTTGATAAAGTTGTTTTTGAATGTACAATTTTAGAATATTTATTCTACTTCAGTTTGATTTTGGTTAAGATTATTATCCAAAGATTTGAACGTTTAGTCTTGAGAATGGGAAAAGAAGAACCCGGTTTTTAACCTCGTTTGTTAATTCCCTTTTAAAGCGAGGAGTTTGAACCCTGCTCATGATTGTATTATACAAACTGAACACAACTCCTGGGGATCGAACTTCTGTAAAGGCGCAATATGAATTTAGCTACGCCGAAAAACAGACAATTCTATACCCTTACACCTCTTTGTCATAATAGAAAATTTGTGTACTCTTTAAGCTCAGAGAAGACCCCTTCAGTAGGTAACAAGCTTGGAGAATAAATGAAAATTCCCACGGCCAGGGTATAAGAACAGCGAGAAGGCAGGCAAGCATGGCGGCGCTTGGGGAGAGTTTTGTGGCAGGTGGAACGTGGCGGGGGAGGGGGGGGGGGTCTGATGGGACGACGCGAAGACGAGCGGGTAACAGCGAAAATGTCAAATCCCTGGGCTTGGAATGCGATGTCAGGAGACGCAGAAAATCAATTTCGGCTACAAGTTTTCAATAAAGTGAAAATAATGTCGCAAGCCAAAACCAGCAGCCGCAACAACAACAACAACAAGAACAGGAGCAGGAGGAGGAGCGCGGGTTCTGCCATTATCCTGGCAAGATAAGATGAAGCCTGCTGCTCGGGTCTGGCTGCTATTTCCCAAAAAAAAAGAAAATCAGCGCCAAGTGTCAAACAATGAGGGTCGTTAGAGGCAGCAAATCGCAGCAGCAACAGCGCCAAAGTCAAGTGCACAAAGCGTCAAATGAAAAGGAAACAGGAGCGGCTGGGAGAGCTCGGAGCTCCGCCTGGGCCAGGGGGATAAATCCATTGATGCGTAAACCAAATCGAAGCAACGCACATTGCCAGAAAAAAAAAAACGTGAAAGAAAGCCGAATCCGACTGCGACTCTGAAGACCGCCGAGTGTCAGGCCGGTGTTTATTTATGTGCCTGCGCCTTGTGATAAATCACTGACATTGATGCCGACAGGCAGGCAGGACGGACGGCAGGCAGCCCCCAGCCTTACCCCTAATCCAACCCCATTCAAGTGTGCGACATCCAAAACTTTAACCGACTCGCAATAGGCAGTCGACACGCTTCGCTAACAAGCCAGGCCGAGCCAGAGTCTGCCTAATAAGTTTATCATGAGCCTGGCCAGGAATGAAACGGAAAAAGTGTGTGTGTTTAGAGGCGCAGGACTCGCTCGTAGCTGGCGCCTATCTTCGAGTTGCCGTTTTGACAGGAAATAAGGCGACGCTCAATCACGGCGCGCAACGGAAATCGGAAGTTAGCAGGCGCACGATATCAGCTAGCGGTTTCCTGTCTGTCGCAGCCATCCCAAGACGAAAATATACAAGAAAAAAAAAAATTAAGCAAACACTGCACAAAAGTGCTTGACTAACAGTTACCCAGCAATACCCAGCAGCTGGAAACCTGCGGCGAAGAGATAGCCCTTATAAAGATTGTTGATAATCGATTTTTACCGATTTGTGACACAGCTTTAAGAAATCAAGCAAAAACTCGTGCTATCTTTGTTAAACTTGCATTTGGTGCTTCTTACTTTTAAATTTCGTCAATTAACCAAAAAATGCTCTTCGAAATTCGATATTTATCGAAGTATCGGCAGTTCTCAAAGTATTCTCTTTGAAATTTGAAACTAAATTCATCGATTTCGAGTATTTTCAAAGAATTCTTTTAGAAATATGACACTGAACATTTTAAGCCATGAATAATTCTCGATAAACTTCAACTGTAGATGGCGCATACGAAAATATAGGCCCAGATTTAGAAGGCCTAGCTCTTATAACTCCACATAACCAAACGCATAATCACATAATCAAAAACTGAATTTGGAATATAAACTTAATCGACTTATCGAACCGCGTTTTATGATCTCTCTAGTAAATCCAATATTAAACAGCCTATATATTATATTTTTTCAGTTTAGCTCTTTAATTTTACAAGATCTTCTTACTTAAGCTCCAAGAACTGCGGTTGTATATCGATTTTTACTGATTTCTTACAAATTATGCAAGTACTCATAATATGCTCAATGTACTTTATCTGCATATGATATATATATATATATTAGTTAGCTGAAAAAATCGATATTTATCGATTTGGCGTATTGCTTGCGAAATAAAGCCCAGCTGCCGAGAGAATTTCTAAACAATTTTCTTTTTATGCAGCTCTTTCAATCGAATTTTGACCCTAGATTCAGTTTAGATATTATTCATGCTGTTACACACAGAAGCTACAAATTGTTATGCCTTTTGTATTGTTTATTTTTAAGTTGTACAGGGTATAACAACAAAATACACAACGCTTTCAAACTTAGCGGCAACGCAGTCTCGGGCCATGCCTGACTGTGCCAGATAAAATGTTGTTGATTGAGACGCAGTTGAGCGTTAATAATTATCATTCTTTTTTCGACTTTCTCCCGCTCCCTCTCCCTCTCTCTCTCTCTATATATATATATATATATATAAGTAATATATATTTTTTACTGGCTATTTGCGCGGGGTTTGGGCACTACGTGAGCAGCCAGTTTTGATGTCTTTCAATTTGTGGCAGATTTATTTGTGCATTAACCTCAAATTTGCACTGCTCGAGTCGATTTCGGTTTCGTGGGCTGTCCAACTGCCCCGAACCTCGCCCCTGGCACTGATTATCAACTGCTGCTGCTGCTGCGGGGCATACCCCGACTTCTTGCCCTCAAAACTTAAAATGCTCTTTGCGACTCTGTTGGGTGTTTGTGTGTGTAAATAAATTTCTTGCTCATTTTCACAGCAGAGCCATAACCACAGCAGCAGCAGCAGGAGAAGCATCAGCAGCAGCAGCTGTTTGTCCCAAAGTTTGAACGCTCCGAAACTTATTGATGCTGGTCATGTACTGGCCTACAGGGGGGGCGTGGCACGGCTCGCCGCTGGCCACAGCTGGGCGACTCTGGTTGGGATTTCGACGCATTGATTTTTCGGTTTGCTCAGTTTTATGGCTTTTCATTAAAGTACATTTTTGACAGCTACTTTTCGCTCAGGCTCTACTATATATTTGTACTATATCCGCAAAAAGTCATCTACATTGAGCACGAATTTGGTTAATTATGCATTCCATTTAAATTTGCATAAATCTGCGCAAAGAAAGCTTAGAGCCCAACGCAAGGGAAAAAAGTATTTTAGTATTTCAAACAATTTTCACTTTTGTGCGTGGATTTTATATATGTATGTGTCACAACAAATTTGGCATAAATCTTTTGATTATTAGAGTCCAGAGCAAGGGAAACGAATATTTTCTAATTTTCCACTTTGTTAAGTTGTGCAGTGCATCACATTAAGTAATGCATATATGCTTGAGAAGTACAGCGAAACGCAAGAGAATAAATATTTGGAGCATTTCACCCATTTTCCGCTCATTTGCGTGGATTTGGCCAAGAGATCACCTGAGCCAAATACAACATGAAGGGAAACAACAGTCAAAGAGTTTAGCTAAACACACTTAAATATAAATTATATCATTAAAATGTTGGAATGCTGTTGTTTTTTAAGTTCTAGTTAAGTTGTTGTCAAATTCACGTTAGAAAACGATTTGCGTCAGCTACTCCTGTCAAAGAAAAAACTACTGTGCCCATCAGTTCATTTCCTGTTGAGCTATTTATGTAACCCAGAATGTCAGGTGACAATTTCTGACTCAAATCTTTTGAACAAAACACATGTGTGCGGGGGATAGAGCGAGGCTTCAGCTTCCTGTGACACCTTTATAAATAGCATAGCTCAGCGTGCGCTTCAGCACCGCAAATTTGAATTTTTCTATTATATATATTTCTATATATATATATATAAACATGTGTGGGACATGTGTATATATTGCCTTTGCATTTTCTCTATCGATTGCACTTGTGTGGTAAATTTATTGAGAAACTTGCCATATGCCAAGAAGAAGAGCAAGAAAGTGGCATGCCGCTTATAAAATAAATGTTAAATTGTACGGACTGCAAGATACTCTGTTTTTCTATGAGTAAAGTAAAGTAACATGGGTTAGGCAGGGGCTCGAACTGCAAGCTTTGAGCTCAGTCTCTCTCAGTTGAATTGCTTAATTTATTTAAATGGGAAAGTGGGTATAACCTTGATTTTCGTAAGCAAAAAAAACCGTAAATGCAATATGCCCTACTTCTCAAAAAAAAAATATTGAGTATTTAAAACTAAACTTTAAAATTAATTGCATTTTTTTCTTGTTGCGTGCAAGAAACCGAACGAAGGAACGAAAATAACAAGCAGCAGAGGCAAATGCAACTTACTTTGATTTATGCAGCCACGGCCACGCCTCCTGCCGCAGCCAAGGCCACAGTTTGGCAAGCATTGTGCCGCGCAGCAGTGTTGCAAGTGGTGCAAGTGGTGCGAGTAGTGCAGCAGCCGGTGGTTGGGCCAGGCGATGCTCCATTAGCGTCATGTGCCTAGCAGCAACAACTGTTGAGTTGTGCTTTGGATTTTCCGGAATTTTCTTATGAATTGCCTTGCTTTTAGTTAGTTTGAATATTTCATGTATCTCTGCTGGCGATTGTTGTTGTTGTTGTCGTTGTTGTTGCTGTTGTTGTTGTTTAATTCATGCAGCAGATTTCGTTGCATTTTATGTGATTTTCCTTTGGTTTTGTGCATGTGCGTGTTTTCTGTTGTTCATGTGCTTGCGTGTGTGTTGTGTTGTGATTGTATGTGTGTGTGTGTGTCTGTTGTTATTGTTGATTTTCCTAATTTATATGAGCTGCTTCGTATGCTCTTGCATTTATTTGCATACTCTGCGGCCGGCCACAGATGCTCTGCTTTCGAATTGCATAACAGGCCACGCGCCCCCTGCCGCACGCAGTGGGCGTGCCGTAAAGAAAACCCAAACTGTAAGTAGAAGAAGCAGAAAGAACAATATTTAATTACAAAATGAGTTTAAAAAATCAACAAGTGTGGAGTACATGATTATGGATATACCCTGTAAAAACAAATTAAGCGCGTTTTTATCGCTTTCTTATCTCTCACTGCGAAATCTTGCCACACTTTTTGGGGATAGAAAAGCGTATAGGTCCGGCAAATCAAAATCTGAAAGAAATACTATCGCTATATTATCGCTTTTCTATCTTCCATGGATATCCTTTCACTTGGCAGCTAGAAAAGCGAATAGAAAACAATTCCTCCAGCAATATTTCGCATATCGCCCTTTTATCTCTTTCTTATCTTCCAACGCATAGAAGCGGACTATCTTTTTGGTTATGGAAAATATCAATTAAGAAAGAGCCTCGCCTGGAAGATATAACTATGTTCCGATAAGCTCATAAATCTACAGGGTATATTAACATGACAATAAATACATTTTTAAAGTTTCTTAAATTATCATAGCATACTTTTGAGCGCAATTAGGAAATATTTCAAATTGCTCTGAAAAAAATTAATGTCGTGCCCATTTACCCTCAATTACACACCAATACACATTCACACACACACACACATATATACTCCCACTCATATAATAGCATTAGCAGCAGACGGCGCGTGTGGAGGGTGTACGGTGGAGGGGGGGGGGGGGGTGCGATGATTGCCGTCCATTTTGTTATTTTCATGGTAAATTATTTCTATTTGTATTTTCATAATTAATTTTCTTGCCGCGGCTGCTATTGTTGTTGTTATTGTTGTTGTTGGAGCTAAAATGTGATTATTTGATCTACATTCGTCGATAATTACGGATTATTGAAATTTTTGTTGTTTGCATTAATATTGAAATAATTTGATATTGATAAATAATTACCTAAAATGTGCCCAAACTAAAATATGATATTATAATAAAAATAAATGCTTTTATTGTGTCTCATTCTCTCTGTGTGCGTGTGTCCGTGTGTGTGTTTGCATTTGTGAATCGTTTTGGCCTTGCGGCTGGCTTAATGGCTCCATTTACACATACATACATATAGACATATATGTTCATATGCGTATGCATATCTATATCTATCTATATTGCGCTCTTTTTCATGTATTGCTGCATTAGTGCGTCTAACTTTTTGTTTATTTCCCAGGCTGGAAATTGGGTTAATTAGTGGTCGCTTTTTATGTTATATGCCTTTAGTGTGATTGTGTGTGTGTGTGTGCGTGCGTGTGTGTGTGTGTGTGTGTGTGTGTGTGTGAGAAGGGCCTACGCCTGCTCATATTTCTGTATAAATTTATATAGATAAACAGATCTTAGTCAAAGCTGCTTATTTAATTAAAGCGTAATTCTAAATGCAAGAGAATTGTAATAAATATTAGTTTACTGTAATAACTATTTGTTCTGACTGACTGACTGACTGATTGACTGACTGACTGACAGCCTGTGAGAACTACAATTTTGTTGTTTAGTATCCGAAGGTCCTCAAACTTATTTTCAAAGATCTTGTGATCATTTATTTATTACGTTTTATTGATACCCAAAATTTTCCGCTCTTGAATAAATGCGGGTCAAAGATTTAATGAACAAAGAGCTAATACTAGATATAACTGAATATTTAGCTAGTCGAGGCTTTTAGTAAAAATTCAAATATTTTACTTCTTGCCAAGATATGACGAAAGTTTACGATAGATAAGTATGTTAAGTATTTCAGGCAGCTAAAAATTTAAGAGCAGGGCTCAAATTTCTGTATGATAAAACCAAAGTAGGAACTTTTAGGTAAGAAAACTATTTTCATATATTTTATTTTAAATTCTTTGTATTTATATATTATAATTATATTTATGACAACTCTTATAATATTTTCTTGTAATTTAATTGAAATGCAATAACTCATATATTCATATTTAACTCTCACGAATAACTTAACAAAAACGTCGCTCTTTTAAAGTCTTCATTTTAAAATCGAAATCAAATAACCGCAAGAGTATCAAATATTCGGCTGCATTTAAATAGTTATTGTTGCTCTTTGTTTGCATTTTGAATATTTTGTTGTACCTTTTGCCATATATTTAACTTGTTGTCGCTTTATATCTGTCGGTAATGAACTTTTATGCATTGTCATTAAGTTTTATTGTATTTATCTGCCTGACCCCCCCCCCCCCCCACACACACACACACATTTGCAGTGGCTTTTGTTTGGTTTTTCTTGTTGCAAACATTTTAATAAATTTAAATCATTTGTTGCATTTATTTTAATTATGCGCATTTAAAATGCATTATGCTGCTCGCTTTAAAGGCTTGGCATAGATAGTGTGGGGCAGGGGGGGTGGGGTATGAGGGGGCAAACGTTGGCGCGTAATTTAATTTCGCTGACAGAAATTCAATTATTTGCGTTTTTCAATGCGAGGCTAACACAAAATTGTTGTCAAAAATGCTTCATGCATGCAAAACACGGCCGTTGCGTAGGACATGGCGGGGTTGGATGGGCGGGGTTGATAATGGAGTGAGTGGGGGGAGGGGGGTTAGGCCCCCGCTGAGGACGGTGGCGACGTCGCATGTTGCGTATACGTGTTTTCATTAAATTTTTATTTATTCGGCTTTCATATTTCCCAGCATAAACGGTTCGTCTGTGTGCGCCAAGACATGGGCACAGTGGGTCTCATTAACAATTTAGCGGGCAGAAATGTATAAGTTTAAAATTAAGTCTCACATTTTACATGAGTGAGAAGAATGTGATTCTTTTATTAATAATATATGAAGAATGCATTCGTCGATTCTTCTTATTACATATTCATGAATAGTTTTTTGTTTTTTGCTGACAAAACACCTGAAAAGTGCATGAAATAGAATGGGGTACAGACAGAACAAATAACTGAGTTGAAGAAGAATAAGATTACACTCTATCCATAAACATGACTTGAAAGTATTTTCTGCCAAATCTTAACTTGAAGCCAAATGATATAGCATATCGATCTGCTGCGATTATGCCGATGTTTTATAGTATATGACTCCCACTGTGCAGCTCAGACTTCGACGTCGACGTCGCCTTGGAAATTCTTTAGGTGTAATTTCATTATTTCAATGTTTTACTTTGCTGAATTATAAATGAGAATACGGTTTGTGTGTCGCGTTTATGGCTAGTCATGTGTGCCAGCCCCCCCTAACCTCCCGCCCTCACTTTATATTTTCCTGTGTCGTTACAAGCAGATGTTTTGTTATATAAAAATTATATTCTTTTTTTTTGGTGTATTTTTCCCATTTGTCGCCCACCTCAAGCAATGTCATTTGGGGCGTTGGTGTCAAAGTTTCGCTCAAAGCCGGGGCCAAATGTTTTCAATGAGCCACGCAGCCACGCCCAGCGCAACGCCCCCGCCCCCCTCTTCCTTCCCCACCGAACGGTCAGCTGCCATTGCACGCTCGCAGCTCATAAATATTTGATAATGTGTGGCTGTCAGTTAGACGTCCAATTGAGTGATTTCTTTGCCGCCGCCCGTCCGCCTGACACGCCCACTCCTTTGATTTCCATTATGTTGTTGTTGTTATTGTTTTTTTAATAATTTTACTTTTACTATGTAGATAGATTTTACGGCGAAGCAGCTGCAACGCTTCACACAGGACACCAGAACAATCGCCATGTCTGCCTTCTGTCTCCTTTCTCCCTCTCCTGTCTCCCTTCTCCCGTCTCCCTCTCTGTCTGGCTGACGCGCGTTTTGACAGCTTGACGTCTGTTGTTGCGGGCGCCGTATTAGCCCTTTTTGTTGGCCGCCCGTTTGACATTTTGACAAAATGTTGAATAGGCAGCTTGTGTTGAAATTGAATATCATTAGCGCATTTGGCTATAATTGCCGCGGGCCACGGGCCACGTTCTCGACTGCGACTGCAAATTACACATATCACACATACGCCGCATATGGCACAATACCATTTGCCGATTCCATTAGCTTTATGGGTGGGCGTGGCAGATTTCTGTGTAAGCTATGCAAATGCAAACAGAGAGAGAGAGAGAGAGAGTCCATTTTGTGTGATAGAATATAAAAGGAAGTTCGACAGCTTGTCGCCTAATTACAGGGCATCTTCTAGTCGTGCATACTGGCTGCCTTCTCGTTATGCACGCCTCTGAGCAGAGCATTGAATGTGGCGCTTAGCTGAGGCTTATAACTGCGACCAACTGGCTTTAAAGCTTAAGGTTATTGTGTATACGCCGTGTGGTCACTTGTCTCTCGCCCTCCCTCTCTCCCCCTCCCTCTCTTTCTCTGGGAGTCTTGGCCAACACACACACACCCATACAGACTAACTTGGCAAATTAGAGAGCATGCCACATTGGCGCACAGAGCATGCGACTGGGTTGTTGCAACAGCTGCCGTTACTTGACACTGCCACTGAGCCAGCACCTAAAGCAAATGGCCAGCCGGCAGCAGTAGCAGTAAAAGCAGCAGTAGCAGTAAAAGCAGCAGTAGCAGGCAGCAGCAGTAACAGCAGGCAGCTGCAGAGAAAGTCGCCAAAGTTTTTGGCCCCGAAAACTTCAATTTTGTGTGGCAACAACAAGTTTTTGGTAACCGCTTGTGTTTAACACTTTCTGTGCGCGTTTTTAATTTATGCTTTAATTTTAATTGAAAATCTAATTAGAACGCAAGTGGGCGGGCGCCAGTCACAAAATGATAGACTAAGCATATACCCAGCAATAAGAAGGAGCATAAGCTTCAGTCGAATTTACTTTTGGGCAAGTGCTAAGAAATATTCCTTCTGAAAGAATCGCTTTACTTTTTACTTTAGCATTTATATCGCTTTCTTATCTGCCATTGCCAGAAGTAACCTATATTTACTATCGCCAGACTATCGCTAGGGGAGATAAATAAACGATATAATAATTCTCAGAAATCTAAAGAAATAGTAGATATACTTTTTGCTATCGCCTTTTTATCGCCTTCTAATCTTCCTTTGCAATCAGTGCCTCATTTAATTACTATCGCCAAACTATCGCTTTGGGAGATAAGTTAGCGATATAGCAACAATAGGAAATCTCGCTTTTCTAACGCTTTCTTACCAGCCTTTATACGAAGTAGCTCATTATGAACTGAATCTTGCTCCAACTCATTTGACCAGAAATCGGACGAACCTAAACCTAAGAAATGTTTATTAACTGCTGGGATGGAAAGTTAGAGCCATTAACGAAGCCTAAAGGCGAGGCATAGAATTTGGAAAATGGTGTGTAAAGCTTCTTTAATTGTTGAAGTATACAAAAAAATTTTAACTCATGCAAGACCATGTTCTTCCATAAATGTATAAATGTATTTAAATCTGCAGCTATATGCGGCCCAAGGCTGCAAACTTTTAATGTTTCCCAAGCCGAACTTGAATTATTGATAAAATAGAAGAATGTGCAGCCAAGCCGCCCGCTGCCCGCTGCCCCCCGCCTGCTGGTTGCCTGCTTTTCCCGCATCGTGTGCAAACAAATTTCCAACTCGCATGCTCCAAACTTATTTGATGCACTTCAATTCGAAGCGCTGCCAAACAGAGCTGAGTCTGAGAATCCAATACCCCGCGCCACTCAACCGACGAGAAACGGCGACATTGACAAATGTTATTTTGCTAAACTATTTTCTTCTTTTTTTACCCCTCCCCCCCCCCCCCTCACTGCTTGCTGCGCGTGTGTGTGAAACCTGAAAAGCACAATTGGATGGGATGGGAATCGTATGGGTTGTATAAAATAAAGTACGGTATACGCATTCAAATTGAAAAGCTTTGTTTTTATAGTTTTTCTCTAATTTGAGTTGTTTCAAAACACACAAATAAATAAATAAAAACATAAATGAATATTATGTTCACAAAACTTAAATGGGATATGTCTAGCATTCTTTGACTGTGTTTCTGCCCATTGTCGATTCTCGAGAAGAATCGTTGAGGAACTAGTTTATAAATAGTTTCTTTAATTAAGGCACAGCAAATCCATAGCTGAGCCGGCCAAGACCAAAAAGACGTATACACATTAGAAAGAGATTAAAAATTTCTAACAATTATTGACTAATAAATATAATGTATTATATACTACATATCATAATATATCGCATACGGGTCCAAATTTCCCTTTTTCATAAGTCGGTCAAAACTTAACCGATTTTCACGAGATTTGGCTTTTTGTTAATGATTTGACCTGCAGACTGATTTGGCATTCAAATCTGGCAACATCAGTTTTGGTCGAAATTCATGAACAAAGTATACCCTCTAAAATCTGATATAGCCTTAAGGCCAAATTTCCCTTTTTCATAACTCGGTCAAAACTCATCCGATTTTCGAGATTTGGTTTTTTCCTAATGATATAATCTGTAGATTGATTTGGCATTCAAATCTGGCAACATAATTTTTTGTTCAAATTCATGTACCCTTAAAAATCTGTTATAGACATGGGACCAAATTTCCCGACTTTCAGACGAAAATCATATATTTTTATTTCGGGGTAAAAAACATTTTAGATCCGTGTCACAATTCATAAATCTTTTGATGAATGCTTAAATATTATTAAAACATAAGTACAAATAAAAACTTGTATGTGCATAGGTTTTTATTTTGATATGCCGCTTGATTTAAAAGATCTACTTCTATATGTTATTCCTTTATATAAGTATATCTTTAATATATTATCGTATTGGTAGATCAAATCACATATTTCTCTGAAGATCTGTTGTTGTTTAATGCCCCCCCGTGAAAAAGTTTGCCGCTGCAAAATTTGAATTTTGCATTTTATATTTTACATTTTGCATTTAACATTTTGCAGTTAACATTTTGCACGGCTTGTTGTGTCGCGGCAATTTGTTCGCTGTCACTTTGCACGCGGCTGCGACATAAATTTCGCTTTTGCCGACCCAATTCTCAGAGAGGGGTAGCTCCAAAAGGCGGTGCGTGGCGTTGGTTGCGTGGTGTTTGGCCGAGATGGGACGGGGGGAGGGGGAACTTTGACTACATAACCGAAAAGCGTTGTCAAAACTTTGCAGTTGGCTTTTGTTTACACAGTGCGAAGCGCAAAAAAACAGTGTGGGCGGGGCACGTGCGGGCGATTCGAGTCGAGTAACTAACTAAAAATGCAAAACCAAACAAGTAAGAGTGCAACAGTGAACTGTGCTCAACGGGAAGATACCCTGTTAGGGGCTGAACGTTGATGTGATGTGTTATAGATTCCTTTTATACAAAGAAGCGAACTTCTTTTTTTCTCCCTCTTCACACTATGAAGTGTGTATTGCCAAAAATCTTCGGTGCATAAAGTCCGATCTGTATGAAATTCAAAAGATCTTAAATATTACAAACAAATGTGTTTGTATACAAATGTTAGATAAAATACTTGGATATATACAAATATTCAACTTTATTTTAACTATGTTTACTTTAGGCTAAACTTGCGCTGTATATTTTCTAAAATAACTAGGCGAAAGGCCAATTAGCTATTGATATCGAGAAAATGATCAATATTTCAGATAATTAAACTGATCTGCTTATAAAAAACATGATATGACAAAATGAAATCAAATTTAGAACAACTTTACGTATGCTTGATATGCTTGTTACATTGTATGTATAAACACTCCAGTATACCCTTTGTTAGCTATTTTTAATGGATGCTGGGTATGGGCAGAGAAAAAACAAAAATAGACAATAAATAAAAACCACAAGCAGCAGCAGCAGCTAGCGACTGCGGCGGTACGCGGCAAAATAATGGAAAAAGTTAGTTTTGCATAACGCGCAGCGACTGCGGAGTTCGAGTCTCTGAGTCCAGCGCCACACTTGAAAGTCTGTAAAGGGGTGTCTGCATGTGTGTCAGTGAGTGTGTATGTGTGTGTGTGTGTGAGTGAGTGTGTGTGCCTGCACAGGACATGGAGTGGATTACAACAGCTGCTGTGGCCCCTAAAACAATGCAGCTAGGCAAAAGGCTAACGCCTGCAGATCAGCCAGCTGTGTGGGGGAGCGTGTGTGTGTAAGTGTGTGTGTGTGCGCTAGTTGTGGTTGCACTCACGCACACACACATGCAGCCTGGCAGCTAGAGCCAAGGTTAGCATTTGCAGCAGCAGAGCGCCAAGAAAATAGTGCAGCGAGCTTCTTTCTTTCTTTATTTATTTCTTGCATATTTACAGCAGCTGGCGCCTCAGCCGCGCCCACTGCCTGCCCGCCCCCTCCCGCGCCGGTTGCAACAACAAGCGGACAAAGTTGCAGTTTTACTGCCAACTGCAACTGCAGCAAAGCTGCTTGGGCTGAAGGGTCGGCGGCGGGGGGCGCAACTTAATGTTGCAGCACGAATCCGCCAGCAAAATCGAAAGTTGCATTGAACTTCTTGCTGCAAAGGTTTCTGCCTTTGTCGCCGACATTTCATTTCGATTTATTTTATGACAAATGCACCACAAAAATTGCTAAAACCGTGCTCCAAATAGTTTCGCACTAAAAGCAACCCATTTGGGCTGCACTTTAGTACAGTAGTCACTCGTCAAATTGAACTAGCTATGGTCTGTATTGCTTAGAAATGATTGAAAGCAATATTTAGGAGAAAAACAACTCAGCTTGTGTTGTTTTTTTTATTGCAAACCGGCTGCTGACTATAAATTATATAATATAGAATGTAAATAAAATAAAAATAATATAAAATATTTTCTTTTTTTCTGCATATAATCTATTTTGAGTATGGAAGTTTTTCAGAATTTCATAACAGAATTGTAACTCGCCTTATGAGCGTATAAAAATATTGAGTAAAGTTTTAATATTCAAGCGAAAATTAAAATTTCATTTAATTGTTTTCTTCTTTTAACACATTTTCATATCGAATTGTTAAAATATATTGATATATACATATATATATTTAATGCATTGCTTTTTTGTTCTATGTCGTTTAAAAAACATAAATAAAAAGAGCATTAAATTATTTTAGTTTTTGTATTAAATCTCTTTTTCGTCACTTTATAAATAAGTATTAAATCTTAAGCTTCTTTTATTACTTTCTTAAACCAAATCTTAAGTTTCTTCTTTGTCTATCTCAATCCAAATCTTAAGCTTCTTTTTCTATCAGTGCTTTTTTTATTTATTACTAATCCTAGCACTTTAAATTGTTTGATTACAAAATCTAAGAGATTTATGCAAAATAAGTACTTTGGCCACGATTTTGCTCTAATTACAATTTTCAGCTCTGGCAGACACTTAAAAACTTATCTAATTGTTGCCGCTGCGAATTACACGCATAATTTATTTAGTAGATTTTACACTAGAGTTTTGTTTTTATATATATGTTTATATGTTTTCTGGAAGCTCGTGTAATTTATGTGCGTCTAAAAACAGAAACTTTGCACTTTTTTCTCACAGTGTAAAGCTTCTTTAATTGTTGAAGTATACAAAAAAATTTTAACTCATGCAAGACCATGTTCTTCCATAAATGTATAAATGTATTTAAATCTGCAGCTATATGCGGCCCAAGGCTGCAAACTTTTAATGTTTCCCAAGCCGAACTTGAATTATTGATAAAATAGAAGAATGTGCAGCCAAGCCGCCCGCTGCCCGCTGCCCCCCGCCTGCTGGTTGCCTGCTTTTCCCGCATCGTGTGCAAACAAATTTCCAACTCGCATGCTCCAAACTTATTTGATGCACTTCAATTCGAAGCGCTGCCAAACAGAGCTGAGTCTGAGAATCCAATACCCCGCGCCACTCAACCGACGAGAAACGGCGACATTGACAAATGTTATTTTGCTAAACTATTTTCTTCTTTTTTTACCCCTCCCCCCCCCCCCCCTCACTGCTTGCTGCGCGTGTGTGTGAAACCTGAAAAGCACAATTGGATGGGATGGGAATCGTATGGGTTGTATAAAATAAAGTACGGTATACGCATTCAAATTGAAAAGCTTTGTTTTTATAGTTTTTCTCTAATTTGAGTTGTTTCAAAACACACAAATAAATAAATAAAAACATAAATGAATATTATGTTCACAAAACTTAAATGGGATATGTCTAGCATTCTTTGACTGTGTTTCTGCCCATTGTCGATTCTCGAGAAGAATCGTTGAGGAACTAGTTTATAAATAGTTTCTTTAATTAAGGCACAGCAAATCCATAGCTGAGCCGGCCAAGACCAAAAAGACGTATACACATTAGAAAGAGATTAAAAATTTCTAACAATTATTGACTAATAAATATAATGTATTATATACTACATATCATAATATATCGCATACGGGTCCAAATTTCCCTTTTTCATAAGTCGGTCAAAACTTAACCGATTTTCACGAGATTTGGCTTTTTGTTAATGATTTGACCTGCAGACTGATTTGGCATTCAAATCTGGCAACATCAGTTTTGGTCGAAATTCATGAACAAAGTATACCCTCTAAAATCTGATATAGCCTTAAGGCCAAATTTCCCTTTTTCATAACTCGGTCAAAACTCATCCGATTTTCGAGATTTGGTTTTTTCCTAATGATATAATCTGTAGATTGATTTGGCATTCAAATCTGGCAACATAATTTTTTGTTCAAATTCATGTACCCTTAAAAATCTGTTATAGACATGGGACCAAATTTCCCGACTTTCAGACGAAAATCATATATTTTTATTTCGGGGTAAAAAACATTTTAGATCCGTGTCACAATTCATAAATCTTTTGATGAATGCTTAAATATTATTAAAACATAAGTACAAATAAAAACTTGTATGTGCATAGGTTTTTATTTTGATATGCCGCTTGATTTAAAAGATCTACTTCTATATGTTATTCCTTTATATAAGTATATCTTTAATATATTATCGTATTGGTAGATCAAATCACATATTTCTCTGAAGATCTGTTGTTGTTTAATGCCCCCCCGTGAAAAAGTTTGCCGCTGCAAAATTTGAATTTTGCATTTTATATTTTACATTTTGCATTTAACATTTTGCAGTTAACATTTTGCACGGCTTGTTGTGTCGCGGCAATTTGTTCGCTGTCACTTTGCACGCGGCTGCGACATAAATTTCGCTTTTGCCGACCCAATTCTCAGAGAGGGGTAGCTCCAAAAGGCGGTGCGTGGCGTTGGTTGCGTGGTGTTTGGCCGAGATGGGACGGGGGGAGGGGGAACTTTGACTACATAACCGAAAAGCGTTGTCAAAACTTTGCAGTTGGCTTTTGTTTACACAGTGCGAAGCGCAAAAAAACAGTGTGGGCGGGGCACGTGCGGGCGATTCGAGTCGAGTAACTAACTAAAAATGCAAAACCAAACAAGTAAGAGTGCAACAGTGAACTGTGCTCAACGGGAAGATACCCTGTTAGGGGCTGAACGTTGATGTGATGTGTTATAGATTCCTTTTATACAAAGAAGCGAACTTCTTTTTTTCTCCCTCTTCACACTATGAAGTGTGTATTGCCAAAAATCTTCGGTGCATAAAGTCCGATCTGTATGAAATTCAAAAGATCTTAAATATTACAAACAAATGTGTTTGTATACAAATGTTAGATAAAATACTTGGATATATACAAATATTCAACTTTATTTTAACTATGTTTACTTTAGGCTAAACTTGCGCTGTATATTTTCTAAAATAACTAGGCGAAAGGCCAATTAGCTATTGATATCGAGAAAATGATCAATATTTCAGATAATTAAACTGATCTGCTTATAAAAAACATGATATGACAAAATGAAATCAAATTTAGAACAACTTTACGTATGCTTGATATGCTTGTTACATTGTATGTATAAACACTCCAGTATACCCTTTGTTAGCTATTTTTAATGGATGCTGGGTATGGGCAGAGAAAAAACAAAAATAGACAATAAATAAAAACCACAAGCAGCAGCAGCAGCTAGCGACTGCGGCGGTACGCGGCAAAATAATGGAAAAAGTTAGTTTTGCATAACGCGCAGCGACTGCGGAGTTCGAGTCTCTGAGTCCAGCGCCACACTTGAAAGTCTGTAAAGGGGTGTCTGCATGTGTGTCAGTGAGTGTGTATGTGTGTGTGTGTGTGAGTGAGTGTGTGTGCCTGCACAGGACATGGAGTGGATTACAACAGCTGCTGTGGCCCCTAAAACAATGCAGCTAGGCAAAAGGCTAACGCCTGCAGATCAGCCAGCTGTGTGGGGGAGCGTGTGTGTGTAAGTGTGTGTGTGTGCGCTAGTTGTGGTTGCACTCACGCACACACACATGCAGCCTGGCAGCTAGAGCCAAGGTTAGCATTTGCAGCAGCAGAGCGCCAAGAAAATAGTGCAGCGAGCTTCTTTCTTTCTTTATTTATTTCTTGCATATTTACAGCAGCTGGCGCCTCAGCCGCGCCCACTGCCTGCCCGCCCCCTCCCGCGCCGGTTGCAACAACAAGCGGACAAAGTTGCAGTTTTACTGCCAACTGCAACTGCAGCAAAGCTGCTTGGGCTGAAGGGTCGGCGGCGGGGGGCGCAACTTAATGTTGCAGCACGAATCCGCCAGCAAAATCGAAAGTTGCATTGAACTTCTTGCTGCAAAGGTTTCTGCCTTTGTCGCCGACATTTCATTTCGATTTATTTTATGACAAATGCACCACAAAAATTGCTAAAACCGTGCTCCAAATAGTTTCGCACTAAAAGCAACCCATTTGGGCTGCACTTTAGTACAGTAGTCACTCGTCAAATTGAACTAGCTATGGTCTGTATTGCTTAGAAATGATTGAAAGCAATATTTAGGAGAAAAACAACTCAGCTTGTGTTGTTTTTTTTATTGCAAACCGGCTGCTGACTATAAATTATATAATATAGAATGTAAATAAAATAAAAATAATATAAAATATTTTCTTTTTTTCTGCATATAATCTATTTTGAGTATGGAAGTTTTTCAGAATTTCATAACAGAATTGTAACTCGCCTTATGAGCGTATAAAAATATTGAGTAAAGTTTTAATATTCAAGCGAAAATTAAAATTTCATTTAATTGTTTTCTTCTTTTAACACATTTTCATATCGAATTGTTAAAATATATTGATATATACATATATATATTTAATGCATTGCTTTTTTGTTCTATGTCGTTTAAAAAACATAAATAAAAAGAGCATTAAATTATTTTAGTTTTTGTATTAAATCTCTTTTTCGTCACTTTATAAATAAGTATTAAATCTTAAGCTTCTTTTATTACTTTCTTAAACCAAATCTTAAGTTTCTTCTTTGTCTATCTCAATCCAAATCTTAAGCTTCTTTTTCTATCAGTGCTTTTTTTATTTATTACTAATCCTAGCACTTTAAATTGTTTGATTACAAAATCTAAGAGATTTATGCAAAATAAGTACTTTGGCCACGATTTTGCTCTAATTACAATTTTCAGCTCTGGCAGACACTTAAAAACTTATCTAATTGTTGCCGCTGCGAATTACACGCATAATTTATTTAGTAGATTTTACACTAGAGTTTTGTTTTTATATATATGTTTATATGTTTTCTGGAAGCTCGTGTAATTTATGTGCGTCTAAAAACAGAAACTTTGCACTTTTTTCTCACACACACACACACACACATATTTTTTTGAGAAAAACATGCTAATTGAATTCCATACAATAATTTAGCTATGCTTTATTCATTAGGCGCAGGAAAAACGCAATGCGGCCAGCAAACAAACAAACTAATTTGCATAATGTTAGGCACACACACACACACACACACGCACAGACCGAGCAGAAAATAACTAAATGAGTGAACAAAGTGAATGAATGAAGCCGCATTTGACAACTTTTATGGCCAAAGCTGGCCAAATGCAAATGAATTAAATAAATATAGAAAACTTTTCCAAAGAGAGAGAGAGAGAATGTTTTCCCAGCCAGGTTTTGGGGTACAGCTATTTACACCTAAATTTGCGGCTCACTTGGAAATCTTTGAACTTGAGAAATCTTTTTTTCTCACAAACACTGCGTATACAAATAAATTCACACATTTACTCAATGAATAACTTCAAATAACTCAAATAAACTGCTTAAGATTTAAGTTTTTTTTCTCATAAAATAAAATGTTATTTTTGTTGTTTATTTTCCAATTTCTGTAAATTCCAGTTTATTTGCCACAACCTTTTTTGCACAATATTGTGAATGTGCTTGCCAAAATTGTGCTTTATTTTATGGAAGTGTTTCGCAACATATGTTGTAAATATTCAAAAATATATATTCAAAAGTGAAAAGCAACATTAAGGCACAATTTTATGAGCTCGACTCTCGTGTCAGCTAAATAAAGATTTTAAAAATGAAGTTGTCGCAAAAACTAGCATTTTTTAAAAGTATTTACTTTATTTTGATTTGTTTGTTAATTTTTTGCTTATTTTAATTTCATTTGTTCGTTTTTATTCAGATGAAGTTTAACAAAGTCAGAGAATCCCAGCTGACAGAGCTCTCGGCCCAAATATGTTAATGCATTTGTTTATAATAAAATTAATGAATATTTGCTTGTATTTATTGCAAACGAACACTTTTAAAACAATTCACTTTTAGTCTTAACTTCAATTTTGTAGAAAAACTTTTTTATAAATTAATTATATTAATATATTTTGTTTTAATAATTATAATTATTATATTAATATTTAATTAATTTTACTTTAAAGAGGCCTTTTAGTGTCTCTGTTGCCTTATGAATTTGTGTGTCTTCTGTTAAAAAACGCCAGGGCCTCTAATATATTTTATTGCACTGTCAGTCGGCAGTAGGAACTATCGAATTTTGAATAAAAATGCCATTTTTTTAAGGACGCAAGTCCAGTCACCTATCTTTTAGAAATTGTTGTAGTTAAATAATCTACCTGTTATATTTCACATTTATTTAAAATGTTTATTATTTTTCTTTTTTTTGGCTCTAGAATTTTGAAAAAGAAAACCTGGAAATTGACGCTCAAATGTTTTGGTTATAACAATTTTTTAATTTTTCGTTTAAAAAAAAATATCATACGAAAATTTAAAATTTTTTAATTTTTAACAAACTAAAACCTTTTTGTGCGTCAATTTCAAGAGATATTTGTTGATAATTCTAAACTCAAACAAAAATTATAAACAATTTTCATTATTATTCAATGAATTTTATATATAACAATTGGATTATTAAACAACAAAATTGTTGAAAGACTTTCATTTTCACTTAAAACTTCTATAGTTTTATTTCCATATTTTATTTAATATATTTATTTAAGTTATATAGTTATATCGTTCCTATCGGTTTATTTTGTTTTATTTTTTTTTTATACTCTTTACTTTATTGTTATAATTTCCTATTGTCATTGAATATATTTATCAAATTTCATGCTCAACACTTTCGAAATTTGAATATTTTTCAAAAAAAATATCCATTTCCTCTTCGAAAAAAAATATGAATATTTGCATTTTGAGCATTTGACTAAAGTGCAACAATATAAGAACACAAAAATACACGCAATTACGCGCCTTGCAAGTTGAAAATGAAAATAAAACAAGGCGGCTGTGAGGCCAAAGGTCGAGGCTTTAAGAGAATCGTTATAAGCCAGAGTCAGATAAGTGCCTTTCTCTCTCTCTCTCTCTGTGTGTGTGTGTGTGTACAAAGGAAGCGGCTACACGAATTGCCACTTAAAAATTCAAAAGTTTTGTGGCTGCCGCATATGGCAGCAGCAGCAGCTCAGCCGACGCCGGCAGCGGAAGTGGCAGCTGGCAAAAAAAAAAACACAGAAGCTGGAAAGCTGCCGCTCACAATTGCCTAACACAACAATAACAATAACAACAAAATGCGCGGCTTTTGGGGTTAGCCCAATACGCGGTTATATATATGCACATATACATATATATATTTTGTTTTGTTTATTCTTTTGAGGCCTTAACCCGAATTAAATAGCAGAGAAAAACAGCTGAAACAGCGGGCTGTTTTTTTTTTTTTGTTATATTTTTGGCAAATTTAATTTAAATTTTGTGGGCTGAGGGGCGGGGCACACGTATTACGCATTGTGCAAATATTTGTGCTCAGCCGGATGAAAAGCAAAGCGCGCTGCTGCTGAATTTTCCAAGTGCCACGCACACACACACACACATAAACACGCACACGCACGAGTTACAAGTTAAATTTGCATTGCATACTTGCAGGCAGCGGCAGCAAATTTACAGCTATCCACGCTTGGCCAATGGGAAGCGAGCGCCGCATTTGATTTGCCATAAATCAATCAAAAGCCGCAAAAGTTAAAGCACCCTCTTCCCTCCCCTCCCCACCCATTGGTTTACTTGCCTGTTGTCAGTTTAGCTGCAGCTTCTGGTTACAGTTACAATTCTTTTGCACTGGCGGAAATGTATTCCGAATTTATAACTGCACTCACCAACACACTGACACACACACACACACACGGACGCACGCACGCACACAGACAGCGAGAAGCCGGCAGCGCACAGAAACGACAAAGCGCTCGAGACGACAAATTTTGTGCGCTTTAAAAGCTGCTTTAAGACCAGGTTACTTTATATTTTATTTATATTTTATTTAAATTTTATTTAAAAGCAATTAACGCGTTTTTTTCGAATTCAATTTGAGCGTTGTTACGTTTAATTTGCATGTGCGTTTTTAGCATTTGTTGTTGCATTTAAATAAAATATTTTTTGTTTGTTATTGTTGTTGTTGCTTTGCTCATTTCAGCCAATCGCGACGCGGCCGACGCAACGCGTGGATTCGCAGTCGCAGCTTAACAAATTGCTGACCGCACGATTCAGTGGCAAAACGAAGACTGAATTTGGCCAGTTGGCGCACTCGTTGTTTTATACGCTCGCAGCCGAGGCACACAAAAACACAGACTCGAACCCAATTTGAGGCTGTGTTGAGCAACAGAACTAAACGACGGTTAACAGCGCACAGAGGACACGAACGTGGTGAGTTCAGTGGCTGTTAATGCCAATTGAGCTGTTATTTCAATTTGACAATTAATATTAGGTTGCTGGCAGCGGCTAAATCTATATGAATTTATTTATTATTTTATAGATTTCAATAATTTATATAATTAGCAGCACACTAAGATTAACAAATTAACAGCTCTCTGAAAACATATGTAAATGCCAGGACAGTACATAATTATGTATATATGCCCGGCACAACAGTATAACATTTGAATTTAACAGCATTTGAGTTTATCCGCTCGCAGGCGCTCCTGCTATAACAGTGCTATAAAAATTTATCCGCTTGCCTAACATAACAGTTGTCTGTTAGCCTTCGCCTGTTGTTAGGGGTAGCATAGTAGCACAGTTTGGCTGGACGAAACGGTTAACATGCCCCTGCTGCTTAACAGCTCTGTGCTCGCTAACAGCTGCACTTTAACAGGCCGCTGTTATGCTAGCCACAAGCATTTTGCCAACTATTTAAAACTACATAAATTTTATATTGAAGATGAAGAGACTATATATGAGCACAAAAAAAAAAGAATGTCAAGGGTTAGCGGGCAAAAAAAATGCTAAAAGCAGCGCATAAATAACGACACACTGCGTTAGAATATACATATATATATATGTGCATGTGCGTATATATATTTATATATACATAAAGTACACGGGTCACCAGCGACGACGAGAAATAAATTGTATTTAGTTGGGCAATTTATGGGCAGCAGAGGCGGCAGCAGCAGCAGCAGCGGATCGAGTTGAGTTTACACACACACACGCACACACACACACACACATGCATAATTCAAAGCAATGTCGATGGCTGCATTTGCAGCTAGCGGTTCTCAGTGCTGCCCATTTTTGAGCGGATAGTTCTAAACGGGAAGTCAGAAAGAAAACAGCTAAGCTTAGAAAACTTAATTATTGTTCATCTTAGCAGAACTTGAACTTTGAAAGAGTCGGTATTTGCTCAAGAGAGCTTTTAAAAAAAAGTATAGATATGTGTGACTGTCATCTAGTGTCAGTCTATTTTAAAACAATTTCGAGGTAAAGAATGTGTAATGTTAGTGTTGAAAAATGCTGCATATTTACACAAAAGAACGCTAAGAAGCTCACTTGATAGATAAATGTTGTTTATACTGCAAAAAATGACTAGTTAGAGTTTTCCCTTTAATAAATGGTATAATATTTTCTTGTTTCTGTTAACAAATAACAAAAGTATTTAAGAAGAAGAGCTATAAGGGGCGCTGCATTTTGCAAATAAGCCACATTTAGCTCTAAAAAAACAGAAGCGAAATGGGCAGCACTGGCTGGCGCACAGTCGGCCGCCGCTTGACGTTGATTTCGTTGTGTTGCGGGAAGGCGTCGTCTTTGTTTCACTTGCTTATTTTGTTATTTTCAAATTATTTATTGCACACGCGGGGGTGAGGCGCCGCAGGAGGGGGGACAGGGGGAAGGGGGGTCACAGAGAGCAATGGCTAATGTGTAATTCAATAGAGTAAATAATGTGCATCAATTTTCAGCTCAATAACGCATGGAATACAAATGCGAAACATGTGCAAATATGTGCTCCACACACACACACAGACACACACGGAAATAAATATCAAGCCACACAGCACTCTCTATCTTCCCCTCTCCCTCACACACACACAGAGACATTCCGACATTGTGTGACGCGCTTCCGTTTCCGTTTTTCTCGGCTGGCGAGCAGCCACATTGTTTGCTCTTTGTCTTGGCTGCTCGCAGCTCTTTAGCCGCGTTTATTTGTTTTCGATGTTGTCTTTGCACACACTCACACACACATACACTCAAACACACATACACTCAAACACACACACTTACACCCCTTTCAAGCACGTGGCATAGGAAATATTGCATTGGTTTCTCGCAATTGTTTTTCTTTAACAGAATGTTAAATGTGTGCGTGTGTTTTTCTTGCAACGATCGTGCCTGGAAGCGCCTGGAAAATGCCATTGGAAGGCTGGCAGGAGAGTGTCCGACTGGCAGATGCCCTCTAAGCAGTTTTAAATGGAGTGCATCAATTATTGAAATTTTAAACAAGTAAGAGGTTTTAGTAGGGAGCTCCAGATTAGGGGATATCCTGAACCCTCTGACCCCTGAAAGATACTTGATATATATACATATATACTATTCTAGAAGCTACATGTAAAGTGTGGTGAATCTAGCTCATATTATTTGCCGAAATGGCTCAAAAACAGGATTTCGATATCGATTTTATCGATTACTTGGAAACGGGGCAAGTTATCGAATATAGGAAACAAACTTGATCTGCGCGGGGACTAGGAGGACCTACAGCTAAAATCAAGTCGCTTGCTCTTATAAGTTCTGAGATCCTTGATATTCTAGATCAGTATCCACAGTCGAGTTGATAAAGCCAAGTTTCTTCTTCTGTGCGCCCGTCTGTCCGTCTGTCTGTTTGTCTCTCATTTTTAAAGTCTTGCAACTTTTCCTAGGTTCATCTTACTGTTCCACTAACATATGTAGAACATACATAAGAAGTTCTTGAGTAGGGAAGTCCCTTAACAAATATCCACAAATTTCTGTTTTCTTTCCTCGAGTGTATATACCCCACTTGCTGCAATCATATTCAACATTTACAGGGTATAAGCAGGCAAACAAAACGCAACAAAGCAAACTTGAATCGCCTTAGAGACCTCTTGTGACGAGCCTTGTTAACTGGCAACTGGCTAAGACCGAAATGCCCTGCAGTTGTTGTTATTGTTGTTGTTGTTGTTGGCCTCTTTGCCGTTGACTGTTGTTAGCTGTTGCCTATTGCCTGTTTTGGACATGGCCAAATGCAATTTGGGGTTTTTTTTTTTGCCAAACTTGCCGCTTTATGCGGCAGCTGAGCAATTAACACAAAACTTGTTAACTGGCTGCAAAGCCCTCAAGCCTTCGATTTCATGCACAATTTGCACGAGTTTTGTGTTTTAATTCTGAAGAATTTTTGCTGCTGCATGTGGCAAAGCTGCCACAGCAGAAGCCATCAAGCATTCTTGCAGCAACTCTGTGGCATGTACTAATAACACCTGCAGCACAAAAGTGCACGCACACAATTTATGTTCAATGATTCTGTGAATTAAATTGCATCGGGAAATTTCCAAAAAGAGAATGTGCTAAAATCTTGGGAAATTTGATTAAAAAGTGCATTAATTTGATTGAAGAATACTTTTACATAATTAATAAGCTATTTTTATTGTTAAATTTTAGTTTTTTTGATTCGTAAAGCAGGGCTTCAGCTGCAGCTCCAATGTGATCTTTCCATTTACAGTTCAAGCAACATTCCAGGTGCTGTTATCGTTTATGTAAACCAACAGTCATTCTTAAGAGAGGATCAGCTAGTGTTAATTAACAGAGGATCAGCTAAACACATCTCTGCTCCTGCTAAGCTGCTGTTAAGCGCGCTTTTTCTTGGCTCTCTCTTTGATTTCTTAGAGAACTGTAGAGCAGTATTCTTTTAATAGTCTTTGCCTGTCAGACAAACACACATACATTGCAGTTCCCCCTCCCCTCTTCCTCTGCTGCTTCCCATCAACCAGCCGCGGGCCAATTCGTGCTAAGCTCGTGCTATAAATCGCCATAGCCCGCGATTTATAACTGTATCTGGACATTATCACTTTGCCGGCTGACTTGTTCGCCGCACTTGCAGTTAATTAAAAAATCTTGGCCAAGGATTTATGTTGGCTAATTGGATTTAGCGCCTTCTGCTTTGGGCGCGGGAGCCACACGTGAATTTCAATTTCAATTGCAATTTGTAGTGAGTGGTGGTAAGAGGAGGGTGTGTGTGTGCGTGCGTGTATGTGTGTGTGTGTGTGTGTGTATGTTGCTATTTGATTGCCTGTCGCGGAGCACAGAGCCTTTAAGTGCTTTATCAACTTGACTTCTCGTGTCTCTCCTCTCTCTCTCTGTCTCTTTCTCTCCCTCTCTCTTCCTCTGCGTTCTACTTTTCCTACACACACACACACACACGCACATTTATTAGACACTTTTCACCGCTGCTGCAGCTCATAAATTTTCTTTCCAGTCTAGGAAAATTGCTTTCCAGCTGTGAATTGCGCTGCTAAACGTTTCCACTTATTAATTTGTTTATTATTCACCTCTAATCACTCGCACTCAATTCACCTCACCCCACACTGCAAGCCATCATCGCCTGCCCCCTTCCCCCCTGACTAGCACTAATCCATACAACCGCTTAACATTCAGCGCTGGTTACTGTATATCCCTCTCTCTCTCTCTCTCTCTCACTTTCACGCTCTCTCTTGGTGACAGGCAACAACAAATGTACAAAAATTTGTTAACATCAAAAAGTACATTAAAGGCTCAAGGAATGCGCTTTCGTGCGGAAATTGCTTACGTGCGCGGCATTAACAAATGACATGCTGTATGCGACGGCCAGCGGCGTATAAGACCAAAACTCACCCCGCCACCCGTCTCCAGCAACCTAATGTGCTAGCTGCCTTCTTTTGGGGTTGCGCCAGTTTCGTGCGTGTGGAACGTGTGGAATTTGTCGCTTTGTCGCCCAGCCTTCAGCCATTGGCCAGCGGTGGTGAGTTTGTGCGCGCTGCCTGCTGTGCGCCCTTGCGCAGGCTGGCGGCAGCAACAAGTGTGTTGAATTTGCTGCGGCAACAGTGGAGACTTTTTGTAGAGCTACGCTAGCCTTAACAGTGGCATGTTAAGGGTGGTTGGGTGAGGCTGCCAGGGTGGCTCGCTGCAGTTACTCAAATGGCAACAAAATAATTAAAAAATTGCAAAGGGCAGCAAAAATAGACAACAACAACAAGAAAAATGTCAATTGCAACACAGATTGCAATGCGAGCCAAAATGCAGCCGACTGCGCTGCCAGCGTCGGTGCTGTCACTGGCGAAAGCTTTTCATGTTACAGCAAACGACAAAGGCAAAAGGCGACGCCCCCTACCCCGCCCCTCCCTTACCCACCCACACACATCTCAGTTAACACACTTGCAACTGCTGCAGCACCAGTTGCTGTTTTAATAATAATAATACCCTATAGAAAGTGTTCAATGGGTATAGAAATTAAACGGTTAATGATTAATTATATAGTTTGATATGTGTACATGTATATTTTGTATCTGCCGAAAATTATTATTATATTATTATCCTATTTTCAGAGTACATTTGCAAGCTGTAAACTTGCAGATAACATTTCTGTTATCAGCTCTTAAGCCTGGCTTAGCGGCGCTCTCTGCTAAGCTGCTGTTAGTTGCAATTTCCAGTTTCCAATTGGATCTCGCATGATACATGAGGGTTGGCATTAAAATGTTAGAAATGCCATTTTAATTTTACAATTTAAAAAAAAATTAATTAATTATTCTGGCTTAACCTAAAACACAAATAATTTTCTAATATTTTTATTACAAAATTCTAAAACTACCTTAAAGACAATCTCGAGTCAAAATCAGCTCGTTTTAAGTCGCTTAGGTTCAAACCCTCAGTTACGTGGATTCCAGGGTATTTGCCGCTGACACGGAGAGAGGTCACAGTCCAAAAAGAAAACGTAGAGGGGGCGTGGGGGGGGGGGGTGATAGCGGCGACAAAGACGACGCTCGTCAGTTGGTGGATATAAAATGTCAATAAGCTCCAATAACGCAATCGACAAGCTGAGGCAGCTTTGGCAGCTGCGTGGCTGCTGTGGCAAGCGGCAAGTGGCAAGCGAAAAACGGGGCAGCAATAAACGAAAATGACGCGAAAAGTGAAGGGAGCGTGCGGGTGCGGGTTGGGGATTGAGGTCGACAACTTGGTTGCAGGCTGCCCAGCGAGCCGTGTGGCAAGTTCCAGAGCAGAGCTATGCAGCATGCCGCACGCAGCGCGACTCTGTTGCGACTGCCGCCCCCCTCTCGCCCCCCTTGGATCTTACCCTGGGGCAATTGCCAAGTAATTTCAAGCTTAAAGAAGCTGCAAATTGATTACGCGCCAAATGTGGTGGGCGTGGTTTTTATTGCAAGTAAATGAAGAGCAAAAAAAAATAACAGTTCGTAAACAAGGCAAACATCAGACGCGCGCCTCCCGCTGCCGTCGCTCCCGCTCCCCCTCCCTCTCCTGTGTCCGCTCCCGCTCCCGCTGCTCCAGGCTGTTCGTGGTCAGCGGCAGCTCGCGCATCTCCTCCGAGGAGCGGCCCAGGACAATGCGACGAGCCGACTTCGGTGTGCGCTCCAAGGACTTCTCCAGCGAGGGACGCGGCGTGGCGCCCAGACTGGAGATGGGCGTGCGGCTCACGATGGGCTTCTTGTTGTTCCACACGCAGAGCACGAAGCGAATTTCCTTAATCAACGCCTGCTTGAACGTGAGCTGCAAGTGGAGCAAAGGGATGCGACTCTTAATGAAAATAGGAGACTCGACGAAGTCTTAATACGCTTCCGACATGCTCTTGATGATAAACTTAAAAAGTTATTAGAACTCATCTTAAATCTTAGCACAGTTGTTGGAAGGGAAGTCAATTTGTTAAAGGAATGCATTTAATTTTAGTAAAAAATAAGAGTTATATATTAAAACCGATTTGGACTAGTTGATATAGTTGTTCGCTTTAATGTATATTTTTAAAACAATTTAGTGAAAGTCTTTTATGCCTTTGCCTTAACAGATTGGAAGCCATTATATCACTTGTTTCTTAACTATGAACCAACTATTTTTATGAAAACTCAACTTATAGTCGATCTTTTCTTTGAAAACTATCCGACATGGTTGTTAGATGTTCGTAGGATTTTCAAAATATATTAGGAATATGATAAAACTTTAAATAGTTGAGTGTGCTCCGGAAAACTGTCGAAAGAAACAATTGTTCTGTGAAGAATCTTCATTGTTTCTGATCATTCCTATCGCAGCTATATGATCTAGTGTAGAGATACGAACGGGCTTATTTTATATACACACTAGAGCTATAAGAAATAGCTTTACCAAGTTTCAACAAGTTAGCTTCGCGGCGAGCTGAGTTCACATAGGTAGAATCAGAGGAACTTGACTATAATTCCCTTGGCAGTTCCTTTGAAATGGTTTTAGTTTCATAAAATTTTACAAATATCGTAGAATTATAATAAAATATCAGAATAACTGTCAAAAGACACTAGATTTTTCCAGAGTAACCTTATTTTCGGAAAATCATTCCTATGGCAGCTATATGATCTAGTGTAGCGATATGAGTGGGCCTATATTATATACACACTAGAGCTATAAGAAATAGCTGTACCAAGTTTCAACAAGTTAGCTTCGCGGGGAGCTGAGTTCACATAGGTAGAATCAGAGGAACTTGACTTTATCAGCTCAATTAGGCTGCTTGATAAGGCAGTTAGATCCCTTATGGACACAGCTAATCTAAAGGACCGTTTAAGGGATATACTTAAGTAGTATATAAAAGAACTCACGTGTTCCTCGAGCGCCACCTGCTGCACGTAGAGCAGAAATTCGGTGAAGCCAATGAGAAAGGCAATCAGAATGCCCACGTACAGGGTATAGAAAATGCCGCGCAGCTCCTCGAATGTCATGTCGGGCGTGGCATCCGGATCGGGCTCCTCGAAGCAGCTGGCATTCGGATTCTTCCACCATTTCTGCTTGAGATTGTAGAGTTCGCCGCGCTCGCTGAGCCGCAGAATGGCCACGCTCAGATTGGATCGATATTCGGCGCCGAAGGGCACGGCAATCGCATAATGTTTCTCGCCAAATTTCTCGCCCACGGAGCGCAGATCGCAGTGCTGTTCGCGATTGTACTCCAGCGTGGTCGTCTCCATGAGGAACATGTAGTCGCCGAAGCTGGTCAGGACACGCTCCACACCCTCATCATTGTCCTTGGTATAGGCCGAGGGATCATCGTTGTTCATCAAATTGAAGGCCAGGCGATAAACCGTCTCGTTCGACTCGGCGAGCAGATTGTACGTGCTGCCTCCGTAGATGGTGCCGAATTTGACCTCCTTTTGGGAGCTGAGATCCTTGAGGTTTGTGATGCTGCCCTCCATCTTGGAGCTAGTCAGAAAGGCCGCCAAGTTGGCCGTATACGAGTTGGCTATAATAATGGCAAATATCCACCACGTGGCCTCAAACAGACGCACCTGCGGACTGCGCGGCAGAATATCGCAGCCGGCCGTCATTATCGAGGCCACGGTCAGCCAGAAGGTGTTGTGCAAATGCCATTGATTCTCCAGCGTGTCCGGATCCCGGTTGCACGGATGCGGATTCTCCCACTCGGCACGCGCGATCCTTTGATATAGGATAAACAAAAAAAATATATGCCAGCTGCTGGTTGTCTGTCTGTCAAATCCTTCACTTACCGCGCTATGATCACCTTCAGAAAGGACATGGCAAACACGGAGATGAGTATCCAGATCCACACCTCACCCCCAAAGGGCTCCAAATAGGCATGCAGCTCCTTCTCCTTGTGCGGACTCTTGTACGCCAATATGCTGACGCCCAACTGCATGAAGGGCACCGTAAAGTCCACGGCCGTGCGACGCGCCTGCGTGATGGTCAGATCGCAGATGCCCATGTGGGCGTCCTGTCAATAGATATTCAATTTCAATATTATTCTTATAAAACTCAATTTGTTGGATTCGAGAGAAGATAATGTCCGGTAAAGGTCCTTGCTTTACAAATAAGAAGTGTGCTGCAATTAGAGCCAGCACTTTCTATTTTCAAATCCTGTCAATGGATTATACAATTAAATATTATTGTTATGAAACTCAAATTGTTGTATTCGAAAAAAGACAAACTAAGGCGCAGGACTTGCTATATAAATATTAAGTGTGCTGCAGTTAGAACCAGCACTTTCTATTTTCAAATTTGTTCGATCCTTAAACACTTTTGTTTGTAAAAAACTTTTCAGAAACTTGCCATTTAGAGAACTTTTAATTCAAAATGTATTAAATCTATTTGCAATACGATTTGAAAGAGGCAACAATTTTGCAGTCGGGTGTAACCGACTACACTATACTCTGTTCGAGGCGATAAATCTAAATCAATTCGGGAACATTTCTATTTCTAAATGGAAAAGAAACTTTTTTTAAATTGGCAAATTTTCTAAATTTCGTTTTTCTAAATGGAAAAGAAACTTTTTATAAACTGACAAATTTTCTACATTTAAGAATTTACATTTATGCCCTTTTTTTGTCGATTTTCCAATTGGGTCCAAATTTTTATTTTTTTTTTAAATTAAATTCAGTTCCGTTTTCTCCTTCTCCTTACTCTTACTCACATTATTGATAATCTCGCCAATGATGCCGTTCCACTGTTTCGTGTCCTTGTCCTGCTTGCCGTACTGCTGATCCGCGACGGGCACAAAGATGTACTCGAAGCCCACCTCCTGGGCGATGGCATCGATGAGGTCCACCGCGTAGCCCTTGTAGATGGCATTTCCGGTCAGATTCAGTTCCATTGCCGTCTCATTCCGGCTAAAATAGGGCGGACCGATGCGCGTGGCGACGCGATAGACAATCTTCTTCTGCACCTTCTGGTCCAGGTCCAGCTGGGTTATCTGGCCGCGTGTATCCCAAACGGCCACGCCTATATTATCGGTTGGGTCATAAATCTCAATATTGAAATTAATTCGCTGTCCATCCTCGTCAAACTGCAAATGGCTGGTGCGAAAGCTGCTGCTATTCACGCCGGAAGTCTGTCGGGGATTAGTGTTAATGCAATCACACGCCTCTACCCCTACCCCTCCCTTTGGCTTACCCCCTTCATTAGGCGCGTCAAATATCGACCCATCTGCCAGGTGCGACCGCCCGCAGCAGCAAAATCGCAATTCATGCGCGGCACCAACATCCGTTCCGGATAGAAATACGTGGCATTTCGCCAGGCCTGTGCAAACAGCTGGAGTCCATCGTGCAGCAGATCGTGGATCAGCGTCCGCGCCGGCTCATTGTTCTCATAGACAACATTATCCCGCTGCGTCACATAGCCATACAGCTGCGTGTGCTACAAGGATCGAAAGGAACACTTGTCGAGGCTGAGTTATGGAGGTAATAGAGGCCATGCTTACGGCTGGCGGCTGCGGATTGAGCAGCATTCGGGCGGCTGTGATGTTCACGGCAAATGTCTCATTGTCCGCGGTCAGCTCCTCCAGGTGATCGTTGTAGGTCTCCAGATTGGTGAGGAAAATGTGCTGCAAACCCAGAGATTAGACTCAAGAGATTGGGCTTAAAACGATTGCAATCCTCATCACTCACATTAAACTGTCCCGTCAGTCCGAATTCCGAGGAAGAGTTGAGCAGCTCCACCAGCATGTCGGGCGCACAGTCGAGCACGACACGGCGCTCGCCCTTGATGCTCTTCCACATGACGCGATAATCGTCGTCCTTTTGGTATTTGCGGACACGCACCACATCGTTGTGCACGTCGCGCAGCTGCAGCAGATCCTGCAGACGAGCCGTGGCCTTGGCTAACAGGCAGGATAATAATAATAATAATAATAATGGGAAAGGGTATCAGCTAGTCGGCGACTTACCATCGTCGGCATCGTAGACAATCGTGAATTTGCGCCAGCCAAAGTTGTGCACAATATCCGCGTACGCCTTGGAGAGTATCAGCTGCGAGGGATACAAATTGAGGCTCATCTGATGGTTGGGCTTCTCCTCCAGATGCTCCTCGTCGGAGATATCGAACTCGATGTGCGGAATGCCCGTGTTGTTGCACACCAAGGCGACAATATCTAAGCGGTAACAGGAGAGAGAGAGAGTTGAAAGAGAGAGAGAGGGAGAGAGAGAGAAAGAGAGAGAGATTGATGAACTATCTGAGGCATGTCGAATGCCAGATACACTTTCGGGCTTGTCTAGGATATTTTCCTCGTTGAGCCCAACTTTAACCACACTTTTTGTTTCTCTATTTTCGAAGTTTATGAACAACCAAGTGGAACTGTAAGCTTCGAAGTGCCGAAGATTAAATACCCTTGCGGACATACGTATCCCCCTTGTGGAATATATTTTTCTTGGTAAGCCCAACTTTAACAACAATTAAATACCGCATATACATTTGGATTAATTATGATACTTGGATATCAGAAATGTTGTATTCTCATCTTAAATAACATCTTGGCTACCATATTCAGCTGGGTTCAACGGAAAGTCATCCTTTTTAACCCTGTTTTGTATATATATATCTGGCTAATATATTATTATCAGACGCTTCAAACTTGAGCTAATTGTTAAAGAACATACTTTTAATTGCAGCTGTATATGCCAGCCAATATATTTTAATAAGTACATAATTATTGTACAGAAGATCTACTTATTTGATAGATTATTCCCATAGAATTATTATACAGGATCTACATATTGATTGCTTATTCTTACTTCAGCTATAAGATATATATAATTGTGTTCCGATTCGACCCGTTTCGAAATATGTCCAGTCTAGAGCCACAAGAGAGAACTGTACCAAGTTTCATTAATATAACTTCGCTAGGGGCCGAGTTAACATAGTTCAGGCTCAAGATTAAAGCGAATCGAATGTTCATAAGCAATGTATGCAGTTTAAAGATTCCAAAATGTCTGCTTTAACAAGCTACAAATAGTTTGTCATTAAAGTCAAACACTTTTGCAAAACAATTAGAAGTTTTATGGCGATCATTTCTATCAAGAGAATATGATATAGACGGGTTCCATGCTGATAATTTGGTATGTGGACTGTCTTAAGCTAATGAAAGCATTTATAAAAAGTTGCATCAAAATAACTTTGCTGGCAGCTGAGTTCACATGGAAAGTATGGAGCTCTATATCTCGTATTTCTTGTAGAAACAAAATTAAATTAATAATAATAATTAATTAATAAGTTACAAATTTCGATACATAGTGCAAATACCCTCATAATACCCGCTCAAAAAAAAATAGAGATTTAACTAGTTCTGTTCTCTGTTTACAAACAAATCAATTTGGCTGCTTGTTTTGCTCTCCTTTCGCCTTTTGGAGCTTTTTGCGTCGCTTCTCTTTTCTATTTTGCTTGCACGTTCTACACAAAAATCTTCCCCAAATTGGAACCAAACGGAACCCCCCCTCCCCCTTTGGTACTCACCGTTGGCCGCCTGTGAACTTGGTCCAAAAATAGCTGCGACACCATTATCTATGAGATCGCATGCTAAAAAGTGTGAAGAGTATTTGTTCATTTAATGTTTGCTGAGCTTTTTCAATGTGAACATTTCGCACCGTATTCCTGTAGAATAACGCTGCCATCTTCCGGCTTGAGGCGCCTTATCAACGGATTTAACCTTAAAGTCTGCTCCGCCTCGGGCCCGTTAATGGCATTCACCACAGCCATGAATTCCTGCTCCAGTTCCAGTTCATTGTCGTAGAAAAAGGCGCCTGTACAAAATACATGTCACTATATCTCTCTCTCTCTATATATATATACATATATATGTTTGTGTAGTTGCCTCACCGATGTTGATTTCTTGCTGCAGGCTGTCGTGCAACAAAAATGCACCCCACATGCAGCAGAGCACAATAATTCCATGCCACATATTTTGTTTTTGTTTTTCTTTTGTGTTTCTAATGGAATTTTCGTTGCTCTGCAGCAAACAATTTGGACACAATTTTTGCGGCACAAATATTTTTGCGTATTACGTATGTGCGAACGCATCGAGAGTGTGCCGAAAACTGTGAAGCTTTTTCTCTATATTTGCTGCCTCGATATTTGTTTTGAACGATCGCTGCGCCAGATTTGTGTTTGGCATGGAAAATGTCAGCAGCTGTTTTGGAAAAGCTTTCGGCCAAGCTGCTCAAGAAGAGAACATCTACATATATGCGATCAGCTGATGAAGAGGCATTTCGAATTTAAAAGAATATTGAATTTTCGATTGAAAAGTTTCCACAGTTTCCGCTCAGATTGAATGAGACTTATATGACTAACCCGTTTATTGTCCGAATGTGAAGTTTTCAGGACTTCAAGATGGCTTTCTATTATGTGCATATATTCGCAATCACATCTAGATTGCGAGAAATTAACGATACATATCGATATTTAGTTTTTTTTTTTGGCAATTGGGAATATTTATTGAATAAAATTAAAAAGCTTGGTCTATCTATGATAAACTTTAACTTATATTACAGGTCTACTGCAATTCGATATTGTCTTAGGTGGATTCTATGAATATGGACAGAAACTGATTATCGATATTTGCAATTTATCGGAAAAAGTCATCGAAAAAATTAAATAAATTCGATCTATATTGATAAACTACATTTTGTACGCATATACTGTAATTAGGTTTTTAATTAAAGTGAACTGGAATTGACTATCGCTAAATATCAATTTTTGGGTATTCAGGAAATGTTATCGAAAATCGATGTCTATGATAAACTATATTTTATATTGTACATGTGCTGCAATTAGGTCTTTAATCTGTAAGAGGGATGTATTTATGCAGGCAGGATATATATTCCCTCAAGGCTTAAGTTGAGGCTGTTTTGGAATATACATAATGCTTTATAGACTGAAAAGTGCTTCCGTTAACAAAATCTATAATGAATAAAGGAGCAGCTGGCAATCGGCACAGTTCGCACCTTGAAGTTGATTCTTTCAATCGTCAACAGCATTTATCATAATCAATTCAACACAGTTTGTGCTTTTTTTTGTTGTTTTTGTTGTGTTTGGTTTTTTTTACCAGAAGTGCCACGCCCCCGGCCATGAAGGGCACCCGCCCAGCTGTCGGCTTATTTCTGGTCTATGGAAATGAATATAAACGGTCTTTTTGCATTATCCTTCAGTGAACCTCCCCCTGCTCCCTTCGACACCCCCCACCCTTCTCGCTACCTGTTGTCCTTTGTCGACAAATTATTCAAATTTGGGGCTGCAGCTCGGAAAAGGTTGACTTTGGCGCGAAACGTGTTTGGCATCAATAAAATGCTGAAAGCTAAACAGAGCAAAGGCTAAAATGACACCAGCGGCCATATTGTTGCTTGTTTTCACACACACTCACACACACACACACACTCCCACACACACCATTAAAATATGTTAATGTGCGTGTGTTTTAGTGAATGTGTTTTCTATGCAAATTTATATCGCTGCCAACGCTCTTGACGACCTCCACAACCTATCCACCCCATCCCACCCCTCCCCCCTCTTTCCCCCCTCTGTCACAGCAACAGTCCACGCCCCCGCCCGAGCACCTACTTCCCTGCCATCGCCTCTTATTGGGTTTTATTCTATGAAAAATTGACACCTCATCACTTTTCAATCGCATTCAATGGCCCGCAACCACATCCCACACACACACACACAAACACAAACACACAAACACACACACTCACTCACCCACACAGCAATAACAGTTGTCGTTTGTTGGCTGCGTGTGATTGAGGTGCGGCCCAGCCCTTCAGGGATAATAGTGGCTGCCATTGACATGTCCGACACCCGCAGCCAGACCCCCTGGGGAGCTAATCGCTGTGCTTTTTGTGACCCATGCGTTGCGTATTATATTTTATATAAATTGCTGACAAAATATCCAAAGTATTGTCAGTCACATTCATGACTTCATTAGCTGCTTTTTGCATATTCCTTTTTATTTCAAGTTGAGGCAATCTAATTTCTGTCTATTTTTAACCAATTAGAAATAATTCTTCATGAAATTGAATACAGCTTATTATTTGGTCTGCAGGCAATTTCTGGGTCAAAATCGTTCAAATTGGATTACCTTAAATACAATTTGTATGATATTCGAAATAGTTTAGTGTAGTTTAGTGAAGTTTCATCATAAAGTAAATCTGACATAAAGATTATTTCCATTGCAGATATATTTTATAAAGCCAACATTATGAAAACCCGTTTGAACTCTTAATTTCTGAGTTTTTAGCAAGAGAACTTTATATATATACATTATTTTTTTTATTATTATCAATCATTGTCATCATCATTGTTATTATTATTTTTCTTTTTGAATGATTTAAACTAGGCAATGACGAAAATTTCCCTCTAGTAGTTTATATATTATAGTTTTATAATTTTTGCTTTATTTTTTTTAATGTTTTGAACTGCAATATTAACGTCTTTATTGGGGATGTATTCACATAGACTTATAGACATATCCACTCGAGTCTCAAGTTGAGGCTGTTCTGCAAAATGAATGCTTAATAGACTGAAATGTGCTTTTTACAATCAATCAAAATCTGTTTTGCAATCAATTAAAAACAATTGAAAACTCTCTCACACTCTGTTCATATGAATCAGATTCTATTCAAAGTACAACTGCAGTGTTTCGGCAAGGGTATTGACTCGTTGGCATCTGAAAGCTTTTTGCTTCTGCCTTGTTTTGCTTGAATTGCGCCGACAAAACGGCAAATGAAATTGGACAAACAAATGGAGCTGCGAGGTGAGCGCCAAGTCAAGCCGGCAAAAAAAAAACAAAAAAAAGGCGAATAAAACGAGAAAAACGCGTAAAAAATGGCAGGCCAAAGCACTTACAAAACATTTTCTATTACACACAATATTTATGGTTATCATGCAGTGGCAGCCGCAGCCAAAACAACAACAACAACAACAACATGGTCTCATATATGAAATAAAGTGGCAGTCAGACAGAAAACATTGTTGGACAGAGGCGACGCCGCACAACAACCAAATCCAAATTCAAGTCCAAATCCAAAAGCCAGTCCGCAACTGCAGAAGAATCTGCAGAAAAGTTTTTGCTAGGTAACAGCAGGGGGCGGGGGGAGAGGGGAGGGACTGCGCCGGCAAGTTGTGTAGTTGGTGCAAAAAACTTTTTAATACTTGCCATAATGTTGCCAAAAGGATTATCCAAAAGAATGACTTTTAATGGAGACAGGAAGTAAGCGCATAACAGACAGAAGTATTAACTGTTTCCTTCCGACCAAACCAACGCCCCCGCCCCCTCCCCTAGCCCAGGTCCTGCCTGCCTTTCGCACCAATGAGGTGGCTAGCCAGAGCTGAAAGTCCTGGCCAGGATAACCACACATACAAATGTCAGTTGCTAAGCATCAGCTGTTGTTGTGCCTGGGATTTAGCCCATACTCACGCGCGTGTGTGTGTGTGCGTGTGTGTGGCACATAAGCTGTGCGGAAATATTGCAGTTTGCTTTTTTAACGGGCAAGCGTGGTCGAAAAGCTTATGCTTATTTTTATTTCATACAGCCAAAACATGCCCAGTGTCTTTCCTGTAGCACAGGATTAAGCTCTGAGTTCTTCGTAAGCCTCAACCCCTGCGATTCCACTCTGGCATCAAATGCGAACTCTCTTTGTGGATACAAATTTTAATTTAAATATAAAGTCGAACCTGTGTTGGTAAAGAAACTATGCAGCTTGATCCTAGCCGACTTTGTTACAAGCAAAGTTAAATATTCCTATGCTTATTATTAAGAAAATATGCTTAAGAAAATATCGATTAATATCGATACTTTGAAAATTAAGAACTACATCGAATTATATTATATTATAATTCCTTTCTGTCATCTCATTATATATTTCAAATCTGCTTTTGTTGTTTCCGAGATCGAAGAGAATAGACGGACAGACAGAACAAGCATAGATTGACTAAGTTAATCAGTTTTAGTTAATCAGCCTGATCAAAATACTTTATGTTGTTGTATATAAATACTTCCTTTTTTTACAATTTTTTATGGTTTCTTTCAAATCGGGGTTCGAAATAAAGTCTTGATTCCTGAATGTGGAACGGGAAAGTAAGGCACACCGAAGTTATAATACCCTTGTCGGCATTAACCTTACATGTTAAAATATTGAAGCTCGTAAATCCTGAGTTTGATGCAAATATCTTCCTATAAGGCTATATTATTATATATTCTACTATATTGTAAAATGATATTGATACAATTTCACAATGGAGCAAAGATATGAAGCTATCTTATTAGCAAAAAAGTTGTCCACACAAGAATATACTTTGCGACCGTTCGTTTCTAAGGCAGCTTTATGATATAGTAGGCCGATCCGTCCGGCTCCGACATAACAAGACGATAGTTTTAAAACTGAGCGACAAGTTCGCATAGAAAAGGACAGAAGGACAGCTGGACATGGCTATATCAACTCGACTGTTGATGCTGATCATGAATATAGAGTCGAAGATGTCTCCTTCTATGAGTTACATATACATATACTATCATGACAAAACTATAATAATAATAATATTTGATATCTGACCCGTGGTGCATTGGACATGTTTGCTTCGAGCATTAGCTCCGCGTATTTCCAATAAATTTTTCCACCTGAAAGCTATTTGACAGGGTGGCAACGCCAGCCTTTTTTCCCGTCCCCGCCCGGCTGTCTTTAATATATTTTCCGCTCATTTTGCATTTTAATGAGTTTAGCCTGAGCTGAGCCCGGCCTGGCCTGAAATATGAGCCGGGCGCTGACAGTGGCCCGCCCCTCATAATTTTGCTCGAGTAATTTTTTGTCCTGCTTCTCCCTCTTCTGCTCATTTCACTTCTTCGGCTTCTCGTCTTGCGCTCTATTATTCTAAGAAAGTGCGCTAAATCGGTTTAACAACGCCGCCGTGTCATCCAGCCGGCAGCTGCCTGCTGCAGGATATTGCTTTAATTGAAATTTATGCTAAATAGATTGACACTAATGAGCAATGGCTGGGCTGCGCCCGCATTCTGCTTCCGTTCCTGCTCGAGGTAATCCCAGCCAGGACCTGCAGCTAGTCCAGGCCAAAAACCATCTGCATAATTCAATTGTTTTCAAACACATTTTTTTTTCACGGCCACCTTTTGGCCTGAGTTTTGATGTCAGCTGAAAATATTATTATGTTTTTGGCTCTATTTCACACACACACACGCACATCGTTTGGTTCACAATTTGCATAGCCAACAAATGGCTACTTCCGTTTTGGCTAAGTGCTGGATTTCCGCTCCGGAAGTGACTCTGGCGACATGTTGTTGCTCAGCAAGTGCCCGCTGACGCCTAACAAGTTTTCTTCAGATCTATAATAGCATCGATCTAGCCTCCCCCTCTCTCTCCCCCTCCCCCTCTCTCTTTCTCTTCCTTCCCGCTCTGCCCTTCTCGTTCGTTTGGCTGCCTTGCAAATGTACATTTATTGCCTTGGTGACGGAAATGAGTTTTTGTCGTAAACTTTTATGGCAATAAACGTTGCTTGTTAGCGTTGAGGCTCCCGTCGTAGCTATAGAGACAGGAGACGGCTGGTGAACGTAAAAAAAACAAAGCAAGTAAGCGCACTCCGGTCGAGTGTACTCCGCTGAGAAATACCCTGTACATATTTCATTCGTAAATAACTCCTGGTTTTTTTTGTTCGATTGGTCTGAAGCTCTTGGTACTTTTAGAACTGATACTTATTTTATTCAATTTACAGATACCCTTCGCCCCACTCAAACTTGCAAGTATTTCAATCTTGAATAACTCCAGTGCCTATTGCCCGATAGTCAGTGAAATTTTTAGTACTTTTAGCTGACACTCAAATATGGTTAGATAGCTAAAACAGCAAGGCAGTGGCTTAAGTAATCGATATTTATCGATAACTGGAAAACGGCCCGAGTTATGAATAATATGAATAAATAAATAAAATAAACTTGATATGCGTTTATCATATCTTCCGAGCCAATACACTTTCAGTAGGTGCGGGACTTAACAGATTATGGTAATACAATAATAAAGTGTGCTCAACTTGAAGATACGCTGTAGTTTTTGAAACGGCCAGAGTAACCCATAAAAAACATTTGTACATATCTAGATAAGCAAAAGTTCTGTCTAGAAGGCAGGGCATAAATTTCGATGAGAGAGCTACTGCAAAATATAAGAAAATATATTATCAGCTATATCGCTTGTTTGTTTCTATCAAACTGCACTCGTTGTCAAGTTGTCAAGTTTCATATGCCTTACTTGTATTAGCCTGATAAATACAGGGTATCTGAAAAAATATTCAGTGCGGAAATTACGCACTTGGCACTGACTGCCGCAGCCGCAACGCGCATCTCTCGCAGATTCCGAGCTGCGACTCGGAAAATCATAGCCGTGGTCATGGAAAATAAACACCGAATGCATATATGCCATCTAGTGGAGAGGTGCGGGAGAGGGGAAGGTGAAGAGATGGGCCATGGGGGTATACATAGGTATAAATAAGTTGCTTGTGGCAGTTGTGTGCCAGTTTTGCTGTTGTTTCGACGGCAGCTCGCACATTGACACGCTGCATAAAAATAACAGCTAGCAATTGTTGAGCGGGGGGGCTGCGGGGGCTGCGGGGGCTGGATGTGGCTGGAAAGAAATGCGACGATGCCTGGGCGAGCATTTTCCATTACATTTGCTACGTCACGGCACATTTCGCTCGCATGTCGACTAACCGAAGTGCGTGTGTGTGTGTGTGTGGCTGCTTTTCCGTTTCCTCCTTGGCAACCCCCCCACCCCCCCCCCCCCCCTCGAACAACCGAACTGTTGGCAGTTGTTATCATATCTGGCCTTTGTTTCATTTCTGTTGTCTCATGCTTTTAATTCTTTTAACAATAGCGCTAAAAGTTGTGCATTGAACACTTGGCTGCGCCAACGAAAAAAAATAATAAAAAAAAAAATACCATAAAAAAAATGAAATGCCACGGAAACGGCGCTGTAAAGTATACCGTGGCCAATCTCATACCCGACCATGCCCACGACCACGCCCACGCCCCCGTATGTATTGCAAAAGATAACAAAAATATTGTTTGCCGCAATGCAATTGTTGCCAAAGAAGAACCCGGCACTGCAGGGGGGGCGGGGCGGTACGTTGGGCTGGTTTGGGGGGGTCTGTTGGGGTTTTTCATTTGTTTCACTTTATTCACACGCCGCAGCGTAAGTTGGCTGCTGTCCTGGCTGCTGCCTGGGCGCAACGTGTACAGCATCCGTTTCCGCTGAAAACTTTCATTTCCCATACGCTGGCTGGCAGTCCAGATTGTTGTGCTCGTTGTTGCTGCTGCTGCTGCTGCTATGATAAAGCACAAAATTAACTTTTGAAATAAACAACAGCAACAACTTCAGCTTCAGATGGGCAACAGTCTCAATGCAATGATAGGCCCACAGCCTTCATGCACACCTTCGCATATTCTCATATCTTAAACAGGCACGCTGCCTGCCGTAAGAAAAATGTGAAAACAAGAAAATATACCTTGATTTTCGAGCTGCTGAAGTCGCAATGCTCTACATTAAATATTATGTCTTTAATTAAATTGATACATTATTGCCATCGAAGCCTAAAACTGACAGAAATGAACAACCTTTGGGCTACTGAAAGGCACAAGAACTTAATTATTTGCATTATTTTTGGATTGGATTTACTATACTAAATACTATACCATATACTATAATATATATTATACCTGATTCTATACTATATACTATACTATTTTGTATACTATACTTTATAATATATTCTTACTTTCCTTCATTTCCTCCTCTTAAATTCCTACGTGTATCTACGCAATTCTACATACTCTACGCAAAATTTAATATCTCAACAAACTATGTAAATAAAGAAAATATTTTTTATTTTAACTTAAGTTCTGCACAGAATGATTGCCAACAAATTATATGAAAATGTATTTCTAAATATTATCCATTGGAGCTTTCCTTTTTTTTTTGTATATGTCTCCCATATATCGTTAAGTCGTCCGATTTTGGTAACAAAAAAATGTCTTGCCTTAAAACGATCATAAAATTCATTATTTCAATACAACTTAAATAAAAGCTTGTAATCAATCAACTAAAATACGTTAAGTTTGACCAAGATATCTGTGCAAATAAAATGGTTTTTCATATTAAAGTTCCATATTTTCTAAGGATCCCTTTAAAGACAACCGGGAAGAATATGAATGCAATTGGAACTTAACTTTTCTAGCGAAATTCTTCAAGATAGCTTCAATGGGAGCTGAGTTCGCATAGGTTTGGACTATAACATATACGGCTAGTTATTATCTACGCTGTCAGAAATTTCTTCTGCAATGCGCAACACACTTCATGATTCAATTCATAACCTTCCCACGCAAGAGTATATCTGGAATATATCAGGCATCAGGCAGCATATCTGCAGGGCAGGCGGAAGAGCTGGCAGCCCGTAGAAAGAGAGAGGGAGAGAGAGGGGGAGAGAGGGGGAGAGAGAGTGCCATCCGGAGAATAATGAGGTAACACGTGTTTACAACTGTTGCCACAGTCATTGCGCGACTCCAGTTGCTTACGTGTGCATGTGGGCGTGGCACATCTTACATCAGCACATTTGATTTTTTTTTTAGGCACGTAAAAAATATGAAAAATTTCGCATACACAAGTTCATAAGTTGGGTGAAAAGCGCGAAGCAGGACGCAGGAATTTTCATACCGTAGGCATGCATATTAAATATGAAATCCGAAGTCGAGCTGTAGCCGCACTTCATCTTCATGGCACACACTCGCACGCACACACACACACACATGCGAGCCAGAGCCGAGAATAAGTACATTGGCAAGTTATTGGTAGCATGCCAAAGCTCCCCTCCCCCCTCCGCCTCTTTTCCCTGCGCTGTGTTCCGCTCGGCATCAACACGAAAAGCAATCAAATTGCAAAAATTTGTTTCATTTTCTACGATAACATGACTTGAATTTGATGAATGCCTTGGCAAGACCGCCAGCTGGAGGTAGCTCCTGCCTCCCCTCCTGCACAAGCTGCCCGCCCTGCAGCGGCAGGACAAAATGAAAGCCAGAATATTGGCAACGAAAGCCAGCCAAATGCCAATCTCAGCGCGCTTTTTACGACGCAAGGGTCTACAACAACAACAAGCAGAAAAGAAAAAAAATGTGCAGATATGGCCAAATGAAAGAGTTATGAATCCGCAACTTTGTTGAGGCCCCCTTCCATCCCACCGCCAGCTCTCTCTCTCTCTGGAGAGGAGCTTGTATGAATGCCAATGCCGATTACTAATACGCCCCGTGCCCCGTGCCAAGCTCGGACTGTCTGTGTGTGTGTCCTGTGGCCCCGGGACCCGTATACGGCATGAGGATTAAAATAAATGCGCCGCATTTGTATGTCCTGCACGGAAATGGTGGCTTCGATGGGGCAAGTGGGTTATGGCTTATGGCTTATGGCTTATGGAGCTAAGACCAAGCGCGATAACCGCTATTTATGTGCGGCAGTCTATTTGAGGCAGCTCCACGCCCGCAACGAGGCACTTGACGCCTTCGGGCGATGCAAAAAAAATGAGAAGAAAAATATATATATATATGAGTTTTTGGCTTTTACTGCATATTTTAGCGGGCAACCCCCCCCCCCCCCCCTCTCGCGCTCGCTCTCTCCCCGTCGTCACGTTGACGTTGCCTACTCAAAAACGCTACGAAAATTGTAATTACGACCATGTCAAAAGCAGTTGTTGGCGCACAAACAAAAGCCTCTGCGGCCAGAAATAAATGACCAAAACAAGTCTGTCCGCCTGTCTTCTGCCACTTGCCACGCCCCCCTGACTCCCTAGCCCGAAGGTCATTGCTGGCAGCCGAGAAACGTCGAAATTGAAAATTAAATTGCGGCCATTTTAGAGAATTTTTCCGCATCGCCAACATGAAAACGGCAATAAAATGTTAATTCCTGCATAATGGAAATGTGCGAGCAGTCGAACAGCATTATCCTTTGCAAGCCAACAAATTTACTTACCCACGTAATTGGATCTAACCAACTCTCAAGTCACAACCGAAAACATTTCTTAAATAAAGCATAAGTCAAACAGTTCCAGAAAATGCTGAAGACACAGCTTTTTAGCTCAATATTTAAATGAGAGCGCGTCTCATGACGCTGTCCAAAACTTTTTCATCTATGTCTGTCTTCCTCTGACACATTCTTCGACTTTTCTTTCTTTCTTTTACAAAATATCTCTATCTCTATCTCTACTTCTATGTCTCTCTCCTTCTTCACCTCTACTTCTACATCTTCTTCCATCTCTCTCTCCTCCATCTCTACTTCAACATCTACTTCTTTTGTTTCTCTCCCAAAAAACCGCTGAGCCAAAACCAAGAGTAAACTAGGTTGAAGTAAAGATTAATTGAACAAATAAATACATTAATCTCTCACTCCCCTTACAGAACCATTATTAACTAACAAGTATTAGACGGCATTGCCTTGAACAAGACCTCTTCTTAAAACTCAAACTTTTTATTTTCCACCTGTCTCAGGAGGTTCATTTTTCCATCTCCATCTTGATAACTACTGCGACAGCTAAAAAGGCTTGAGCTGTATTTTCCGCTTTAATTCATTAATCAATTCAATAACACTTTTGCAATAAATTGTTATCGATAGCAGCTATCGATTAGCAATGTTGCACGACCTTATTAATAAAGGGTTAGCATTGCATAGAAGACATTTCAGTCCGGATAATAAAGCTATGTAGCATATTTAATGATGCAAAAATTGCATTAATATTTTCGGTTTTTTTTAATAGTATCGATTTCGATACTTTATTAAAAAGTACTCAGTTGACTTGACAACATGCTCAGTATATTTTTTTTTTACCGAGAACCACATTTAACTATGTGAATTTAATATAATATTTCAACTTAATATTTTCAATATCCCTGCGCTCCATACTCTTACCCCTCCTCCCTCAGCCCCACCCCCATCGATCTATTAAGCTGTTGCTTCGATACTTTAAATGCTCTTTCGTTTCGTTTGTCTCCAATTTGCGAGCGCAGCTTTTTGTTCTCATTAGTGGAATAAATAAACTTTGTGCTGCTAAAGCTACTTCCCTCCTGCTGCTGCCCCGCCAGCTTCCTACGCTCGTTGTTATAAGCTGCTTTTGACATTTGCCATTTTCTTAGCATATGCAGTCACTGGGTACTCAACTCCTGCCCCGCCGCCGCCCCATCCCCATCCCTTACAGAATTGAGGGTCAACTTAATATGGAATTTAAGCCGCTTTGTTGCCAAGGGTAACTCAATTACAGCTGCCTCTGCTTTATACTACAACCATTGCATAATATTAACCAGAACCCCCTACCCCCCCTCCTTTCACCTCACCAAACCTCCTCTTCACTCTCATATAAGCCAAAAGTGTTTGGCAGTCACATTTCATGTATCAAACGGCAAATGTTGGCAGTTCGGGTAGCATTTCAATCGCGCGATATGACACATCATCAAAGTTGCCATATTTCATTATTCGACAGCGATATCCTTCCCCCCCCCCCCCCCCTCACACAGTCACGCCCCCCTCTTTACGTAGCCATATCGTTTGCGTGTTGCGTGTCAGAGTTCAATATGCCAAATGCTCGAAAAGCAGCGAATACCAAAAGGTAACAACAACAATAACAACAGAACACAATCAGAAACACAAACAACATTTCAAGTGTTACACTTTACTCGATCTAGATCGAGAGGGGGGGGGGGGGCGGTAGTGGGTTGGCGAAGGCGGGAGGGTGTGCGCGGGCGGCGTTGCAAGAAATTTTCATTTCATTTCATTTCGCGCGTCATTTGAGGCGGCGCCGCTTCAAATTGTTGAAATGTTGCTGCCATTGTAACACCCTGTAATAAACAAATCATCAACAAAGGCTTGCTTATTACAGGGTATAAGAATGTTGTCAAGTTGTGCATGTAAGCAGAGGTAGACATAAACAAGCAAATAAAGTGTATTAAGTTTTGACGGTACCTGAGTCGGTAGCTGAGTCGGTTTATGTATGTGTATTCTTGCTTTGAAATCGATAAAAATCGATTTTAAAGCTAATTTTTGTAGTAAAACCTAAAGAATTTAAGATTTATACGTTTCAATGATACCAAATTTGTATGAAAATCTTTAAATATCAAACGTAAATTAATTAACACTTTCCTTTTTTTAGATATACACCGCTAAAAATCGATTTTCATATAGATATTATAATTTTTCTCAAATAAATCAAGGTTTTCCTGATTCCTCCTAATATCAATTTCAAGCTCTCTCTTTTGAGAATAAGATCTGAAAATTGGAAGAATTAATAAACTGGAAATTACAAAATTTACTTTGTGCTCCATCTCGTTCTCTACCTGCATCATATTGATTTCATATTGTTTTTCTTTTTTTTTAGGCTACGAAGATTCCGAACAGCTTGAAGATGTCCAGAAGTTGACTTTGTTGGTAAGTAGACTTTGATAAACTTTACATTAGGCTTATTTTGATTTTAAAAATATATCTAGAAGCTTTTATATATTTTTGCTAAATTGAATTTTTTTTTAATATTCAACTTTTTATTATATATTATTAATCAATAAGTATCGATAGGCAATTTAACTTAATTTTGTATATTTGACATAAATGCCGCAAATTCATATCTTACCCAAAATTTGGAAAGTATCTTTTCGCAACTGTCAAATCTATTGTAGTTTGTGTATATCTTCGATTCAATAAGCAAAAATCGATATATATCGATACCCAAGCATGCTTTAAGTGAAAAAGTATGGCAGTAAATGTTAGGGTATACAAAGTATCTACCCAAGTCGATAACATTCGACAGTAAAATTCCAGTTTGTTATTGTTGTTGTTTCATTGATTGAAATCGCATAAAAACAAAGGCAGCCCAAACTGATGGGCGGTCTATTTTGTGCTGTTGTTGTTGTTGTTGTTGTTGGGGACTGGAGTGTGAGGCCTATGGAGCATATCAGGTAGCCCCCAAAACTGTAATCTCGGGGCGGGGCTGCGGGTAGTGTGCCTCGTGGGCGTTGCATAAAAATATGTATAGAAGTGTGTGCACACGTTTTGCCGTTCGATATTTTGTGCTGCGTTCGGGCTGTTTTTTTTTTCGGGTAGCTAGCAATTTGATTTGCCTAACGTGAAAGTTTTGATTGTTTTTCGCGTTTCAATTTCGCTCCGCTCCGAATGACAGTCGAACATGCCATGAAATATGAGTTGATTGCCGGCCCATTATAACGAGCTGGGCGTGAGCTCTTCGCGCACTATTGACGGGTTATAAATTAGATCGCAAGTCGGAGGAGCAGGAAAATAAAAAAAAAAAATACGAGAAGAAAAAAACAAGCTCATTAGACGGCGGCAATTACTTCTAATTAATGTCCTTTGCAGAAGCATGAAATTTTGTTAAATTTTGCAGCCTGCCTTTTACCTTTTCTTACACGCCAATTAACTCGGAACGCTCATTACAGACGCTGGCTGCTGACTCTGGGTTCGGGGGCGTGGCTAGTTGTGTCACTCTCTGGTGCAACGGGGCGTATTAATTAGCCACTCGCAGCGAGCTGGCACCCCAACTACACACAGGTAGACAGCAGGCGGGATGGGAGGGGGACTGACTGGAACAGGCTGACGGTAGCTTCAAATGTTTCCATTTTGCAGGCAGTTCAAAAACTGCCCCCCTCCTCCGTTCCCGCTTTCCCATTTTCTTCAGCTCCCTCTCAGCCAAAGCCCAGCATCGTCGTTAGCATTACGTCAACTAATTGGCTTCATTTGGGGTTGCCTTGTGGCTGCCTGCGTGGCGCTTTTCCTTTTGTCGCAGGCGACGTGTATGTGTGTGTGTGTCGTGTGTGTGTGTGTGTGTGTGTGTGCGGCTGGCAATCAGGATTTTCTAATTGGCAATGAAAGGCGCATAATTTATGAATATATCGTGCACTTATTTCATGCCACACTTGCCAGCAAATGTAATGCCCTGCACCTCAAGTTAAACGTATAAAGCGCATACTTCCGTTTGTCAGGCTTATTACGTTCGATAATCAGGCTACTTTTGTGGCTACGCTTTTAACTGCAGCAGCAATTTAAATAAGGTAATAATGCTCAGTTTAAGAGAGTGCACGATTTTTAGAACCCATCTAAAACAGAAATATTACTCCCTTCGATTGGATTACTTGGCAGGCTTGACTAGGAGCAGACAGCTCCCACTGGAAGTAGGGATTGGCTTATAAAATATGCACAATTTTTTAAAAAATTGCTTTCAATTTAAATTGAATAGCCAGACCAAGGCACCAGCTTAGGTAGTGTGTATGTAGTTTGCCATAGATTGGCTTATTCGCCAGGTTGAGCCTAGTGGAGCACTCCAGACCCTTGTTGTGGGATGGGTTGCTGGGCATGAAGAGCATGCTGGCAACAAAATGGACAATATCCTAGTTAAACGATTAGTAAATAGGCCACAAATCGGCCCATAGGAGAAAGTCAGGACGTGGGACGAGAAAAAGGCTCCTTCAAGAACTTCTGTTCTCCATGCGGCTTTTGAATCTTAACAAAGTTTGTAAAAGGTTCCATACTCCCGAGAGTAGAAGCGCCATGCGATTCGAGAGCCTCAAAAAAGAATGATGTACATATCCTGAAGCTAACTTTTTCTGCCCTAGGTGGGGCAAAAGGTTCCCCAAGAATATAAAGTCTCCATGCGACTTTTGAACTTGAACAAAAGACGATCTATGTATCTTTATAACTCATTGTACCCTAGAGATAAGCTCAATATGCAGAGCGTATCCTACGATATGTCAATCTCAAGCACAGGTAGATTCTGTAAAGGGAAGCAAGAGCCATAATGTTCTCTCAGATCCCAAAATCTGCCCAAATATACATGGATACATTATGATTAGACCTTAAGCCCTGATCATGCTGCATATGAGTCCTAAATAAAGAGTACCTAATTTTTAATATTTTCTTCGTACTGTCTTTAGTCTTACAGTCGTGCTTAATCTAGTCTTAACATATTTTGAATGTATGAAAGGGTATTATAAAAAACAAACAGAACTCGCTCAGCTGGCAAAAATTGCGCAAGCGGCAATTTACACATTTTAGCCAGGTACGTTAAATGTGGAATGTGAAAAAGCGTAAAAGAAAAACAGAAAATAAGTGAAATAATATAAAAATCCATCAAACCGCAATTCACTTGCTTTTTTCGCCAGCGAGTGCCAAACTTTCGCCTTTTTTTTTTAATATATATTTTTATTGCGCATTTTGGACATGCCGGAAAAAGTCAAAAATTGCATTGCAGACATGTGTGCGTGTGCGTTGTGCGTGTGTGCTGAGAGTGTGTGTGTTGTGTGTATGTGCATTGTGTGTTTGGCTTTTATTTTAATTTCCCACGACGGCACACGGGGCGTATGAAGAGTGAAATATGCATTTCAGCTTGCCCTCATCAAGCTCCCTCTCTCCCTCCCTCCCTCTCTCTCTCTCTCTCTCTCTGCACATAAATGTAAAAATTGTGCACTGATGTAAGTGCGTCTTCCGCACTTCAGCGCGTCCGTCCGTCCGTCCGCCCGTCCGACAGCCGCAAACCAAACAAACCAGCTAACAGCCTCCCTCCCATTGCCACACCCCCCCCCTCCCCCGCTCCCCTTCCCGCTGGCAACCTGCGCTTTTTACCTGCGCGCATTTTAATAAAAACGAATTAAAATGTACACTAATATGCTTTTATTATTTATGCTTATATTTATTCGGGTGTGTGTGTGTGTGCATGTTGCAAATAAATTACACTCGAAAAAGTAAAGTGCACACACACACACACACACACGCACAACATATACACAATATATATGTGTGTGCACAGCACATGTATCCTTAAACGAGGGTTGCCTTTTATGTTGCGCGTTCAGTAATTAAAACAAGTGCAAGCCGACTGCACAATACTCTTTTGGCAGGCTAAAAACAGCTTAAAATTGATGGAAATATAAATCTATAGAAAATATATATTTATTCTATCTAAAAATCTATTTCCATTTATTTAAAAGCTGATTTTATTCTGTCTTTTCCAAGAGCTTGTTTTGGTTATTTAGTCGTTGACTGCAAAACTGTAGGCCAAGGCAGTGGCTTTTAAACTGTGTGCCTAAAAATTATAGACATTTTTTCAGAAAAGGCGGAGACATTTGTGGGCGTGTCAGCCAGAGCTGAAGGTTTGATTTTCTGCTTGAGTTACAACTGCCAAAGGCAGCCCTCGCTATTTAGTTGTGTGTGTGTGCGCGCATGTGTGTGTGCCTGAAAATGTGTCACTGTGAAAATTGCTTTGTCAGCATTAGTCCACATCCATCCGAAGTCGATCCAGGCACACACACACGTGCACACACACGCCCGCACACCCGCTTGTATCTGCTTGAAATTCTCATGCATATTATATAATTTTCCATATGCGGATTAGTCTTAAGCCCCTGAGCCGCCCACAGGGCCAACAACTTGGCAGCAGCAACTGCATGCAACAACCACAGCAACAACAGCAACAACAACAGCAACAACAACAACCGTCAGCAGCAAGAACAGTTACATAAACCGCTTTCGCTTGGCAACTTGAGTTTGCGGCTGGCAGCGCGACAGCGGCTTATAATTTGTTTGACAAGCATCAAACTCCCACACAAAAACCACCCACCCAGCCCCACCGAACCACCCACTGGCCCACCCCCAAGATCCAGTTAGTTATAGCTTGCTCTATGATTTTACGTAGGGTTAACACAAAAAATCGTACACAAATCTCCCACCACCAAGCTGCCTCCTAGACCCCCTTCATCCCTTACCCGCTCATGAACATCATCATGATGAGCATGAAATCCGATTGTCTCGTACATATTACGTTCCGTCAATCCCCCACATACCACACCCCCCCCCCCCTCGCTCCATGCGGCCCTTGAGGAAAATATGAATTGTTAAGCATATGATTATGTCGTAAGCATTTTAGTTGAATGCTCCCGCCATTAGTGAGCAAATGTGGCCTGTTTCTAGGCAGGTGGGCGTGGCATAATCTCTAGTTTCAGCTGCATATTGTTCGACTAGCAGCTGCTTTTAAGCGCACAAAGTGCTCTGCTTGTTCTCCTTTTTATATAGCTTTACTCAATTATTTAGCAAAAGTGTTGCAAACTATTAAAAAATATAAAAGATTGGTTGTAAAATCAGAAAAAATCCGTCTATTTTCCGCCTCTGCGGGTGGAATTTCCAAAGCTCTGCTTGTTCTCCTTTTTATATAGCTTTACTCAATTATTTAGCAAAAGTGCTGCAAACTATTAAAAAATATAAAAGATTGGTTGTAAAATCAGAAAAAATCCGTCTATTTTCCGCCTCTGCGGGTGGAATTTCCAAAGCATGTCGATAAGTTGTACATGCACGCCAATAAAATTTAGTTTCAAGGTGATCGGATAGGGGATATATTTTAATATGCTTAAATTTAAACTGAAAATGTTTTCAAAGCATTTAAAGGTTAGTTTAATCACATGAGAAAAGTGATTACCTACAGCTTTCCACGCATTATTCGCAATAAACCGTGGAATGACGCATAATCAGCCATATTATGAAAGAAAATTTGTTTTCATGAAATAAGCTAAAGCAATTATTTGATAACCATACGAGCTCACAGTCTTCGCTCTGTCTCTGCACTTTCTCTTTCTCACACTCGCCCTTTCTTTTTCTCTCCATAAACACAGGCAGATATACAGAAGTGAGAGTAAGAGAGAAAAAGTGCAGCTTTCTCTCAGCTTTATTGGTATACAATTTCCAATTTATTATCTTACATCTGATCCAATATCTGTGCTTAGTAGAAATCGCGTAGGTCCTGTGCAACTCGCAGCTTCTTGCAGAGTTCTCCGGGTGGATCGACCCAGGCCTGCACCACTTCGTTGACCTGCAGAGGGTTGGCCATCTCGAAGAGCAGCCCCTTGCCAAATGTATCGTCTATATGCTTGGCCTGCACCACCTCGTCCACCAGATTGTATAGCTTCAATTCCAATAGCAATTTGCGTGCCAGTCGAACCGGATTCTCAGTGCCCTGAATTGGATTCGCGGTGACATTAGCGGGCGTCACCAGAATACGTGGACTGAACTTGAGGTTTTCGTTGTGTGTTGTCAGCGGCGCCGACGTGGCTTCACCTGAAATATATATTAAAAGCTTTTTATTTGTTTTAAAATTTGTTTGCTTGTTAGCAAATCTACGCACCACTGTTGGGAAATGCATTGCCCAGCTCAAATCTTTGCCAGATCAAAAGCAGCGCAAAAAGTGCCAAGAATTTCATATTTTACACACGTTCGATTTCAGTTTGAAGCTCGCAAGCAACTGAGCTTCGGTCGAACTGAGCAGTCGCTGCAGATTTGCTATCAGCAGCTGTTTGACAGTCAAAGCGCTCAGGTCAAAGCTTTCTGCCCTGTTGAGAGATTGAGATGTGATTAATCTCGAGAGAAATATTTAAATATTAAACCGACCTTTCCCAAACAGTGCACTACTAGTTTTCATACAGAATTTTTCCGTCTGAAAGACATTCCTTCATTCAATCCATCACCCATCCAGTCAGTCAATCAGCTAGTTAGTCGTTAACTAAGTCGGTCAGTCAATCAGCTCGGACGGGCAATCAGATAGTCAGTTAATCAGTCTGTCTCTTAATTAGTCAGTCAGTCGATCATTCAGTCATTTGTTAAGTCAGTCAGTCAAATGGTAATTCCTGCTTTAACTCAGTCAGCCAGGCTTTCAGTCAATCAGTAAGTTAATCAGAGAGTCAATCAGTCATTCAATCAGTCAGTCAGTCAGTCAGTCAGTTAGTCAGTGAGTAAGACGTTCAGACAACCAGTCATTTAATTAGTGCGTCAGTCAGTCAGTCAACCAGTTAGTTATTCAATCAATCAATCGTAAGTCTATTAGTTTTACATTTAAAAATCAGAGCATCAGAGCCTGCTTTGGTCTCTTGTTACAATGGGTACAGAGTATCTCGCATTCGACCCCAATTCCAAGTGCAACATTTTTACTTTGTTCTCTCTGCAAGTGGGCCATATGCGACTTGCTTAGCCCCTTTCATCTCACACCGTTTGTCGAGTGACATCAGGCGCGAGTCTTAGCTGGCGCTGGGCCAGTTGCTTAATGATGCACATGTGTCGCCGCCATTTGTTCTGGACAGTATATCAAAGCGCCGGATGCTGACACATCGCGGCAGTCCTCAAAATCAATTAGGAACAGTGCCAAAAAATTACAAGTGCCCAAAAAACACAAGAGCACAACGACAATTGCCGCAATATCTCTACTGGAAAGTTCATTTGCAAAAGTTTATAAAATGCAATTAAAGTGTGTATACAAAAAGAGAGGGGCTAGCAGTCCTTGGATGAGAGTTGTTGGATGTTGGTTGGATTAGTTTTCGTAGTGAGATAGTCGTTAATTTTTAGATATTTCTTCCGTTTATTTTGCGCTGGAATCGATCAGTGCCTTCTGATCTCTACCAAGCGAATAATTAATATTGGTTTATAGTTACTATAGAGATAGTCGCTAAGGCAGCTGAGGTGCCGAGATCGAGCTTCAGCCTACTTCATGGATGTAGTTAAGTGCCCCTCCCTTTTTTTTAGTAACTTCCTATGAAACAACATACAAAATTCTGAATTCAAAAGCGAGAAAAGCGTGTCGCCGAATATTTAATACCCTTGTAGACATCTGCCTTAGGGTTATGTAGGTATGTGAGAATAGTACAGCTCGTAAATTATTGCCATGAACTCATTCTTCGATTGCTAATATTTTAGGAATGGGCACACGAATGGAGGATATAGGCAGTCCTCTGCCAATCCTTGTGGCATGTTATATAATATATATATAACTAGCGGGTATAACCCGGCCTTGCCCGTGGCACGTATGTTATAAAATCAATGTTCTCAAACAAATTTGAAATGATTTTGAAACTGATCGGACGAATTTTCCAAATCGCTGAAATACGTATTTATTAAGTTCTTATGTAGAGCTTTGAAAATAAGTTTGAAGCAAATCGGACACAACTTAAAACTTCGCCCAAAAAATCTTTAAATCGCATTCCCCCCGAAGAAGTTTGGATTCTGCGAAAAGTGTGAAACACGTATCAAATGATTTTTCCTATAGATCTCTGGAAATGAATTTGAGCGCGAAACGTCACCCACCAAATCTTTGACCTCCATTTCCACCAAGGAGGAACGGATTTTCCTAAAAGCGTGAAACACATCTCAAATGAATTTGAACAAAGATCTTTGAAAATAAGTTTGAGGCTGATCGGATGGTAAACAAAAAAGTTACATACAAACGTTTTTCGCGATTTTTCCACACTTGCGGGTGGAATTTCCCGAAACCCCGTCTTAACGTGCACCTACATCATATAAGGTAACTACAGTGAAAATTTCAGCTTCCTAGCTCTTACGGTTTGGGCTGTGCGTTGATCACCAATCAGTCAGTCAATCAGTCAGTCAGGACAAACAGTTATATATATAGGGATAATGGCATAATATATTATGTAATATATGTACATATAATTTTTCTAATACAAAACACACCCACATTTTATGTATTTCATTTAAGGCTCTGCCTTAACATAAAAGAAAATCAGAAAAACGTGAAATAATTTCAGCACGCGGCGATATCATCAAATTTCATGCACTATCAAAGTCAATTTCCTGCCGGGCAACCGCGCAAACACAGGGCGCAAGTCAAAGCCTTGCGGGCGGTAGACGGCGGAGGGGGGGATTCGGTATTGGGACACATCGGTCGAGTTTCATTCGCCGCAACGCTTGTCGCGTCTTCTGGCCGCCAGTCACAAAAAATAATTTATTCAAACTGGAGCCGCGGCGGTCGCTCGCTGACTGCCCTGCGGTTCATTGTCAGTTAAGCTTTTTAAAAGAAAACCACTTAGAATGTTGACATTATCCTTCACTTTCTATTTATTTTGTCATTTAATCAACTTCCTGCTCGACTGTCGTCGTCGTTGTCGTCGTCGTCCTGGCGCACCCTCTGATTTGCATACCAACTGCTCGGGCGCCACATCTTGAGATGGACGCCACACAACTGTTTACAGTTGTTGTTGTTGTTGCCCGTCTACGCCAATCAGTCAACTTCCCAGTTTGTCCAACCAAACGTTTTCTTGGGGGTAAATAAAAATTGCTTTTTGCCGCATAACCTGTGTGGAGCCTACCCCATCAATAGATAGAGTCAATTTGATAGCTGACTGAACGACTTGGCCAGTGGCCCGGCCCAGCTCATTTGGCGTTATTAAAGCAATTCTATGAATATTTTAAAGGCTTTTGTTCGGACGTAGTGCCCCATAAAAGGTTTAGTGTTTCACTTCCATGCCAAAGAGGGGAAATGCACAAAAGCTTTGCCCGACTTCCAGGCAAATATTACGAGTATGTAAATAATGTGGCTCGAGTTGAATGTGTATCTTGCATTCTTGTCGCCGAATCGCCCCTTCAGACGATTGGCTTAAATAACTGCCCGTGGAGGAGGGGGGGGTTGGAGGACACACAGGCTCCGACTGGCCACATTATGAGCTGAAAGCATCCGAAACCCAAAGCCGCATTTGGGCAATCAGGCGCGCAAAGGCAAGCCCATTGAATGGTCTATTGTTTTTGGGCATGAAAATGCTTTTAATTTGCCACTTTTCACATAAAAAAAGAACCACAAAATACTTATTTCAAAACATAAGAAAATAATAATAAAAAAGAAAATGAATAGAAAAGCCGTGCATTAGCAGAAACGATAATTTCTTATACCCAGTGTACCCAGTAAAAATTACATATCTAGGGTATTTACAGTTGTGCGAGAGCGGGACCCACAGACAAAAATCGATAAATATCGATATACAACGCTAGTTTTTGAAAAGTTACAAAGCAAAACATTTTTGTGTACCTTAAAGTATAACAAGCAAAGTTCGTGTTAATTTCTTATTTAAAAAGTCGATAAATATCGATATTCAATTTATTTTCTTTATCTTAAACATTAACTAAAATTATTGGATCGATAAATATCGATATGCAACAATATTTTTATAATACTAAGATATTTCTTTGTAGCTCGAAGTAAATATGCGCAACTCGTGCCTATTTCTGATATTTTTTAAATCGATAAATATCGATATTAAACTTATTTTGTTCACGTTAAGTACGTAGATGTCCACGATTATATTTACGCACGGGTACAGGATATCTCCCAGTCGACCTCGCTCCACCCGCACACATTATATTTGTAATGCTTTTGTTTATTACAAGTATTTTTGCAGTCGTCTCTAATGAAAGCGCGCGAAATAAGTCGACTTGAAAGCACTTATAGTATTCCCTTCTGCCAGCCGAGAAAGATACAAAAACTAGAGCCAAAACTGAAGTGCGGGGAGATGCTGGGTTCGGGATTGGGGCAAAATTTGATGCACAACTTTTTCGTTGACTTGTTGTTTTTTGTGCTCAAAGTTGCTTGCTCCTCCCTGTTGCTTGTTGTGTCTATTGCTGATGCAGCTCTTGGCTTAATGCTGAAATAATTACGCGCCAAAGTTGATTTTCAACGTGCTCGAGGATATTTCCAGCGCCCCGCTAGTAATTCAAGCACCCACAAGCAAACTCTCAGCTAAAGTACGTGCCGCACCAATAAACCGAGGGCAGCAACAACTATGTGTGTTTGTGTTGCTGCTTTTGAATTGATTAAACATAAAAAAGAGATCAGCAAGTGGAAGCTGCCA